>VDFB02043004.1:0-206566 GCA_007258455.2 Sequoia sempervirens
AAGAATGGACATGAATATATTAATTGGCTACATCTACTTGTGCATAGTTGACACATTTCCTTAAATACATCTCATTTGGTTATATGCTAATGCTTATACTCATAATGCATAATGAATATAGATGAAACTATAATAAGTGTATTTTTTTTGATTGTTTAAAGATTGTCTACTATGTGCTTGTAAACCTATTAGGATGGACAAAACATGGGTGAAGTTGGATTGCCTAAAAACCCCACTTTCAGCCCCTTAGGCCCTAGACAAGGGATTGGGCTTTGCAGCCCCTTAGGCTCTTAACAAGGGATTGGGCTTTGCAGCCCCTTAGGCCCTTGACTAGGGATTGGGTTATAGAAAGATGGGGGTCCCACCTAGGTCTCTGACCCTTAGGCCCAAGATACGGGATTGGGCAAGAGAAGGTGGTAGGCCTTAGGCCACTTGGACTCTATGGTTCCTCTCCCCTAATAGGACGAGTGTCTTCTGAGGTGTTGCCATGAGTGGAGTATGCAGGTATTAAGCCCTAGGCAAGAAGGATTGTGATGGAAAACCTCTTGAGTTTACATGAGGGCTTCAGGGCGGATCCACCTATGGCACTCCTCTTATGTCTTCATTAATTGATTTATGTTTATGAATATATTGTGGATATCTAGATATTATTGCTAACAAATATGTGTATGTGGAAATGTTTTTGAATTGGTGAATGCAGATTTCAATCTAGGATTATTTCATTAGAGAAACACATTCCTTTTGGAAAGAAGAAACCCTAAACCTAATCAACAATCGAATTCTAGGGCAAACAAGCAAATACAAGAGCAAGGCTAGGTAAGGGACATTACAGTGGTATCAGAGCATCGTTCCTGCCATCCTGTGCTTGCTTGAGTTGGTTGCTTGCATGCTTAAGCTACTTGCTTGCCTACTTGAGCTAGTTGCCTACTTGCTTGAGCTGGTTGCTTGCATGCTTAAGCTATTTGCTTGTCTACTTGAGCTAGTTGCCTACTTGCTTGAGCTGGTTGCTTGTATGCTTGAGCTACTTGCTTGCCTACTTGAGCTAGTTGCCTACTTGCTTGAGCTGGTTGCTCGTATGCTTGAGCTACTTGCCTATGTGCTTGAGCTGCTTGAGGTACTTGCTTGTGTGTTTGAGCTACCTGCTTGCTTGCTTGAGCTAATTTCTTGTGTACTTGAGCTACTTACTTGACCACTAGAGCTAGTTGCTTACTCGGCCTAGTTGCTTGTGTGCTTGAGCTACCTACTAGTCTACTTGAGCTAGTTGCTTCCTTGCTTGAGCTACTTGTTTGCCTGCTTGAGCTACTTTCCAGCATGTTTGAGCTAGTTACTTGCTTACTTGAGCTACTTGCCTGTGTGCTTCAACTGGTTGCTTTCTTGAGCTACTTGTTTGCTTGCTTGAGCTACTTGTTTGTCTTCTTGAGCTAGTTGCCTACTTGATTGAGCTACTTGGTTATCTGCTTTAATGTCTAATTCAAATAGTTTTTATATTGATTCACATAATCTAACTCATGGGGTTGAGAGTTATGGAGAAATAGTAGCACTTAAGAAAATTAGTAATACACTCACTTCAATAACCATCATGTGGGTTAGAACTTCAAACTCCTACCAAAGCTAACATCATTCACCACAATGAGCAACGCCTTAAATTACACATCTTAGATTATGATTGCTTGAGGGCAAGCAATCTTGGGCGGGGTGGACTGTCATGTCCCAAAATTGTAACACATGAAAATGCAAATCAATAAATAAATCATAATCACAAAACACATTTTAGTGTGAAATATAAATAATTGGATAAATAAATATAAAAAATGTAATGGCAATCTAAATATTATTATCAAGAATATTATAATTATAATACATTTATTATAATAAACGAGACAATTAATATTAGTACATTATAAATATCATAATAATAGAGATTTCACAAGAAAAAAATATTACAAAATAATATTAATAAAATATTATTATAATTATAGTCATAAATATTATAATACATATAAAACCACTAGTTTAAGAATAAATATTAAGAAATAATATTTATATATTGAAGATGTAATGCTGCGATTATTAGTGAAAAAAAAGGATTAATTATAAAAACAGCAGTTTGAAAAATATAAAATAAATAAATAAATAAAAGTGGTTTAAAAATAATAATGAAGGTTTAAATAAATGTTTGTGTCTTTTCATAAGGACATCACTCTTGAAAAGATGTATCCTTTAGCATAGATATAAAAAGACGTTGAATGTAAGAATCAGAAATAAGAAAAGGAATCAATTAGAAATCTGCATAAAGCAGCAGATTGGAAATGAAATAAACTATGGGAGATTTATTTGATTAAGTGTTATCGTCAAGAATATATTTGGGGAACAATTATTGAGCCTTATAAGTAATTATGATCATAATATAAAAATGGATAGATTAATATTTATGATCAATCAAATGTAAGATTGAAGGAAGGCGACTAAGGAATTAAGAATCATGGGAAGACACAACAGTTCAGGTGATGTACTCACTTAGTAATAATATTTAGCATATTTTGGGATATAAGAAATTGACATAGCTAATCTAATGATTGGTGTAATGCTTTCTTAGTGTTATCATGATGAAATGATATTAATATGGACTTAAAGAATCAAATGATAAATGAAATGTATTTAATAGTTGCTAGACTCATTAATTGCATTATAATGAGCCTCTTTGGATACACTATTAGGGGATAACACATAGGATAATAATTTAAGGAATCCACTCATAGGACTACATTTAGATTTATTTGATGCTGAATCTTATATTCGATAAACTGCATTATTATGATTAGAAAATAAGATCATAAGAATGGACATGAATATATTAATTGGCTACACCTACTTGTCTATAGTTGATACATTTCCTTAAATACATCTCATTTGGTTATATGCTCATGCTTATACTCATAATGCATAATGAATATAGATGAAACTATAATAAGGGCATTTTTATTTGATTGTGTAAAGATTGTCTGCTATGTGCTTGTAAACCTATTAGGATAGGCGAAACATGGGTGAAGTGGATTGCCTAAAAACCCCACTTTCAGCCCCTTAGGCCCTAGACAAGGGATTGGGCTTTGCAGCCCCTTAGGCTCTTAACAAGGGATTGGGCTTTGCAGCCCCTTAGGCCCTTGACTAGGGATTGGGTTATAGAAAGATGGGGGTCCCACCTAGGTCTCTGCCCCTTAGGCCCAAGATACGGGATTGGGCAAGAGAAGGTGGTAGGCCTTAGGCCACTTGGACTCTATGGTTCCTCTCCCCTAATAGGACGAGTGTCTTCTGAGGTGTTACCATGGGTGGAGTATGCAGGTACTAAGCCCTAGGCAAGAAGGATTGTGATGGACAACCTCTTGAGTTTACATGAGGGCTTCAGGGCGGATCCACCTATGGCACTCCTCTTATGTCTTCATTAATTGATTTATGTTTATGAATATATTGTGGATATCTAGATATTATTGCTAACAAATATGTGTATGTGGAAATGTTTTTGAATTGGTGAATGCAGATTTCAATCTAGGATTATTTCATTAGAGAAACACATTCCTTTTGGAAAGAAGAAACCCTAAACCTAATCAACAATCGAATTCTAGGGCAAACAAGCAAATACAAGAGCAAGGCTAGGTAAGGGACATTACATCCCCAGCAAAATTTTAGTAGATTCCGACAACTTACTATTTTTAGTAAGTGCCAGATTTGGGGCATTTTCTCAGCATTTTTGAAGTTCCGATCGTTACACTGCATCCAAAACACATCAAGCTGCTCGTCTGCAAATTTTGAGCTGAAATGGACAACTTTCTATTTTTAGCAAGTACAGCTTCCGGAGTAGATTTTAGGGTTTATATGCAAAGTTCTTCAATGCATGTCTAGAGATTCCTTCTAGGTTTTTTGAGACCTACGCAGTGATATAACATGCAAAATGAGATGATGACTTTCAGTATTCAGCCTTCAGAGGTTATTTTTAGGGTTTGCATGTTGAAGTTTTCAGCGCATGTCAGCATATTCCTTGTGGGTTTTTCGAGGGCTTCGCAATGGTGTAACATGTAAATCAAGATCAAGACTTTTTCAGAAGCCGTCTTCTGAGACTATTTTTAGGGTTTGCATGTTGGAGTTTTCAGCGCATGTCAAGTGATTCTTTATGGGTTTTTCAAGAGCTACGTAGTGATGTGACATGCAAGACGAGGTGATCAATTTTCAGAGACTTACTATTTTTAGCAGGTCCCTTCTGGCAGCTGACGGACACATCAGGATCACAAACAGGGCGAAGTGCAACAAAAACGAGGTTAAACGGAGGTCATTTGATAGACACGCAAGTCAAATTAGGGTTTCCAGCTTCGGGAACCTAAATGAGGGGTAAAATGCCAGAATTTTCAAAAACTGGTGTATCCCACTGCAATTGGTATCTTTCAAGATATCCACCAGTAAAATTTGAAGGCAATCGGAGCACTTACTATTTATAGTAAGGCGTTCCAGAAACAGGCTATAAATAGTAAATCAGCAGCAGGCGCTAGTGTGAACGGGCAAGTCTACTGATGAGGGTCACGACATTCAAATTTCAAGTCAAACGGAGTTGTGGAGGTCATGAAATCGAGCAGTTGCCATAAATAGTAAACCACCTTCAGAAACGTGCTATAAATAGCAAGTTAGCTCGAGGTGGCAGTGTGAACAGACTAATTTGGTCATGAAGCTCCTGTGGTTAAAATTCCAAATCGATCCGATCTTCAGAAGGGGGAAAACCTGGAACTTACTATATATAGTAAGGCATGAGCTGGCAGATGATGAGAAAAATGCCTAAGTCTGGAAAACATCCTGCTTGACCCCTCAAATGCTCCCTCAACCCAGCTGGCAGGAGGATGAAAGTTTTCAAATGGAGTTAAATCCTACTTCACCCCCCTAAATGCGCCCATGACTGGCAGGAAGCTGATAGAAAATTTTCTAAGTCTGACAAAAATCCTGTAGGACCCTTCAAATGTGCTCTCATCTCAAGCAGATGATGAAAAAATTCTAAGTGTTGGACTTACGTCCACCTCCTACCCTCAAAATGCGCCCTCTTAAGCAAGCAGTTGATAGAATAAAATCCAAGCTTGGAGATAAGTCCACTACCACCCCAAAAATGCGCCCAAGGAGAGAAAGGTTGATAGAAAAGTTTCAAGGCGTTGAAGTTAATCCACCTCCCTATGCCAAATGCGCCCATATGGGCATGGAAAAAGAGAAAAGACTTAAGTCCACCTCCACCTTGAAAATGCGCCCACTTCAAGTCAAGTTGATGGAATAAATTCTAAGTGTCAAAATATCCTTCACCACCTCCAAAATGCGCCCTCAAGGTGATGGAAGCTAAAAAATTTCTAAGGCAAAGAGATAAGTCCACTGCCACCCCTAAATGCGCCCATGCAAAGTCAAGATGTTAAAAAAAATTCTAAGTCAATGAGTTAAGTCCACCTCATGTCTCAAAATGCGCCCTCATGCTAAGAAGGGGTTGATAAAAAAATTCTAAGGCAAAGTTAAATCCTCCTCCATGTGCTAAATGCGCCCAACTCAAGTGAGGTCAAGGTAAAATTTTGACTTTCTCCTCTCTCCTTTGAATGCGCCCATGCAAGAAGAAGAGTCAAGGCAAGTCAAAGGCGTTGTGCATGTGATAGAGAATATTCCTAGTGTTAAATCCTTCACCACCCTTTGAATGCGCCTATACATGCAAGGTGAAGACAAGTTTAAGTGTTGACTTCCTGCTAGACCCTTTGAATGCGCCCATGTTAGAGATAAGAGTGGGAAAAGTGACTAGGGCATTGGAAAATCCACCTCAATGTGCTAAATGCGCCCAAGTCTAAGGTGGCTAAGGAAAAGTTTGTAAGTGTTAATTCCTCCTACCCATGTCAAATGCGCCCAATATAGAAGAGGTTGGAGGAAGCTCTAAGGCGTTGAAGAAATTTCTAAGTCAAAACTCCTCCAAGACCCCTTGAATGCGCCCAAAGGTGTTGGCTCTTTGAAAAATGCTATGTATTGAAACTCCACCTCCTCTAGAGAAATACGCCTAAACTTGAGAAAGGTGATGAAATTTATTGAGGCATGTATGCAAATGGCAGGAGAAAGTCCAAAATGTGCCCAAGCTAGTGATGAGGTGATAAAATATTTTTCCTAAGTGTTAATATTTATTCCCACCTTCCTCTAGAGGAAAATACGCCCAAGTTGATGGAGGAGATAAAATTTTTAGAGGCATGAATAAAATTGGTGAGAAGAAGTTAGAAGGTGCCAGCTTCACGAAGATGATAAAGTTTTCAAGGCCAAGCAAGGAAATACGCCTAGAGATGAAGATGAAGAATAAAATTGTTGGCAAATATTTTTCTAAGGTTTAAAATTCAAAAATTAAATGTACCCCTTCGTTTGGAGACACATCAATTCGACGCTTTTTGAAGGGAATTTTCTTCTGAGTATTGGACGTCTGCGATGAGGAATGGATTTTAAAGTCTTCCACACTTCGCCGAAGCCTTCAAGATGGAGATTTTTGATGAGCACATAAATAATGAATTTTCTAAGGGGAAAATTTAAAAAATTTCTAAGGCAAGGAATAAATGATGATTAGATGATTTTGGATCAAGTTCTTGATGAAAACGACTTTCTCGAGCTAGAGTTGGATGAAATATCAGAGTGAATGCCTCAGCCAGTGAAATGAAAAGGGAGCAATCGAATAAATGTTTTCACAGGATGATTTTAAAATACATCTCCTAAATGTGCCCTTGAGGAAGATGAGATTTGTCTAAGGCATTGAAATATGATGCACAGGTGTTATATGCCCCAACCTATAGATCATGAAGAAAGCAAATTTGGCTAGAGAAGAACAATGAACCCTATCAGATTTGGAGATCACTCAAACCTTGGGAGTCAAAGCATGAAAATCAGGTGAGTGAAGTGAATTTATACTATGAAGTGTTCTGACGCTCTTCTCCTTGCTTGTTTTGTAGGGTGAACACCGAGGCCAAGGCATGATGACTTGGGGAGATGAAGAGAATACCTGGAGAAAATGGCTAAGTGTTGAGACCTAGTATGTGCCCAACTCAAGTGGCAGAGAAGAAATGGTTTTCGAAGCTCAAGATGGAAATCCAGGCGTTAATGGTCACCATCAAGTACTTCAAAGTTGAAGAAAAACATCGAGGAAAATCATCGTCGAGCAGGAGAAAGAGGTTGCAGGCTTGATGTTAGATCGAAAACATGCCCGCCATATCCATTCAAGGAGTTGAAGCAGTGGTGACTAGACTCATCCAGTTTGCAGTCAGAACAAGAACAGTGCGAACACGTCTATGAACAGGAATCTTCTAGAGGATGGTGGACATTAATTGTTTATTTATTACTCCACTCCTCTTTTTAGGGTTAGGGTTGAGGTGGCACAATTTGGGCCATCCATCTGATTGTAATCTGGACCGTCCAATGGACTTGGCCAGCTATATAAAGGGGCATCCCCCCTCATTTGTAATTCAGTTAGACACTAGATCAGACTAGAGAGTAGAGCACAAAGACTTTAGTTGTAATAGCTTAGCATAGCGTAGTTTGAAGGAAAAGGAAAGTTTTCCTTTGAAAACTTTGTAAGAGATTGTTGTCAAAAACTATCATAATAAAAAGACGCTTTCATTGATGGTGAATTCATCTTTGTTACGATCAACTAGCAAGGTTTCTTCATCCCTTCCACTTCAAGAAGTAATTTAATTTAGAGTAGTTTTCATTTTCATGCAAGTAGATGTTAGTTGTGGGTTTGTGGTGTTAATCAAGGCAACTTCGTTTTAATCCATACCACTAGCAGCTTGCTGACGACAAGTTTGCCTTGCATGGTAACTGGAAAACTTTACAAACTTAACTTTGGTTTATGGTTCATGTCTTGGCATGCATTGTCTTGATGGTGTCTTTATGTTGAACTGGGACTTGAAAACCTCTTACCGCTCCCTTAAAGATTGCACCGACTTTGTGTAAGCTGTCCAACGCGAGGCGGAGCAGAGTCTGGTTGAAGTCTATTGAGATTGATCCCATGTCCCGTCTTAGAGTAGAATTTAGAACCTTCTTATCCCTACACTCATTTAAATTCAGTTCATTTCCGGTTAGTGTTAGGAAATTTGCACTTACCTGCCGAATCATTCGAACCACATGAAGCCCTTAATCTATTGTTTGTTGTTAGCTGTCGAACAATTGTGTAAGTCCCCTTGAAATACCAGAAAAACACATCGAGCCAACTGAGGGTATTCTATTGCACTGAAGGAACCTTGGAGTTGAACGCACGGAATTTCTCGCAATCTTAGCATGCTGGATAATTTGATCAAGAGAGAATAGGGTAGCCGTCGGCAACTTTATTCTATGTTGGTGCGGTTGCGAAAATCACATCAGCAAGTCATACATTTCAAGAAAAGTATGGAGAATACAATGTAGGGAATGCAAGGGTAGATGACACACTTGCCTACAAATTTGAATGAGATAAGGACATAAAATATGAGGAACCTACAACTCGGAAAGTAAACTTGGAAGAAGGCAATTTAGAATTCATAATGGTCAGTCAAAATTGGAATCCTGTGTTGTAGGCCGTAGCATTCAAAATTTTCTTGGACCATAAGGATGCATTTGTATGGGTTTACAAAGACCTTAAAGGAATACTACCAAAATTGTGTACATCCATCGAATTCCTTTAATACTTGGAGAATAGCCAGTAAGAAAAAGACATTATAGGAGGAATCAATACTATGAAAGAAAGTTTTAGGAATAAATAAAGAAAATTTTAGAAGCGAGAATCATATTCAAAGTGGAAACAAGTAACTAGGTGTTAGCCATAGTCATTTCATTGAAGAAATCTGAGAAAATTAGAAAATTTGGAGGTTTATGAAGCCTTAACATGGTGACTATTAAGGATCCATTTCCAATCCCCATTCACAAATTCTATTCTTGAAGAAGTAACAGGACACGAGATCGAATGCTTTATGTGTGAGGAAATATGAGTTAGTGCTCCATGTATGTGGGTAAATAATAATTACGTGAATAATTATAATCATGTAAATGTTAGTAGTTAGTAATATTATTGTTATATTAACAATAATATATATTACGGTTTGGAGTTGTTTTAACAACTCATATGATTTGAGCTGTGTATTGTTACATGATTAACAATCACAACTAAATAGGGATTTGTGAAGATAATCTCTCCTTGAATATAGTGTGTAAACTATATTGAGTCGAAGACATGAGAAACATATTATAAAGAAATGAAATAATATTATTGTGTGCACTCTCAATTCTAATATGGTATTTGAGCAATAATATCTTGGTGCCTGGAAAAATACATGGAGCTTCATTCAAGGAAGATTGAATGCCAACACAAGAATGAAGAATATTATTTGAACCAAATTGATGCATAGGTGAGTTCGTAAGAGTAGTGGTGTATTGGTTTGATTTTAAAATCACGTTTTTTAATATCAGTATAATGCAGTCTCGGTAAAATGACGATATTTCATTCATTTCTCAGCGAAATTTAAAATTTCAAAGTGTTTTGGAAAGCTGGTAAAGAGGGGAACAAAACTCAGAAAGCATTTGAAGAAATTCTTAATGGTTTACAAGTAGTTTGAACCAGAAAACTGTTGTGAATCTTGACGTGATTTGTTGGCTTCTACCATTTCTTTTGTTGATATCTCCCTCAACCAAATTTGCATTTAAGCTTCGATTGAAGCATTGCATTATTTTCTTTAATAACTTCAAAACGAATGGTTACATGCCATAACTTCTCTTCAATTCTTACAAACAGATCAGCTCCAAAATCAGCCAGCAATTATTAAACGTTTTTCCATAAAAATCAAAATTTGGATAAATGATGATTGTTTGGGTGGTGTAGCTGATTGAGTGTTGGATCACATTGATTAATATGTTGCAGTTGATATATGGCATTAGTTAGTGGGTGACTGGTATGGTTCCACTTCCGCTGATATTGAAATATTATATCTTTGATAGAATAATCTACAAGGCTAAGTGTGTATTTGTGATATTTTAGCATGATGGAATGCTGAACTTTATGTTGCTCTGGATGGGTTTAGTTGCAAGCTCCATTTTATATGCTAGGTGGATGACTATGGATTTTATTTATTTGGTCCAATAAAATATTGTATATTGTCAAAGTCAAGTTGTATCATTTTGTTTAGAATAGAGTCCATTCTCATGAGTTACTAATTGTCATGTCATCAAAAGTATGTTAGTCAAAATTCCAAAGTGTCAAAAAATAATAAAAAAAAAAACTTGTGTCAATTGTAACTGGACTCACTATCACTTGTACACGACGTCCATCTTGAGGTGGGCGTTCTAAAAATTGAGCCTCAAAGAAAAAATTGTTAATTAAGTAGCAAACCTATTGGAGGACGGTGTAGCAACCTTCCCAGACTACAGTTTAAAATTTTCAACTGACAACTAACTTTCAGCTAAACTGTAACTAACTTGTTTTTGAACTAGGGTTTCCAAATTGATCCAACTAACTCAAACATGCAATTATCTTTTTAATTTTTCGTTTCAGCTCGCATGAATCGTTCAACAGTTTTTCCGCCAACTGTTTATGGCAGATCAATAACTAAATAACTGCCAAACTAGGGTTTCATTTGCAGCTAGACGGAAAAGAGAATTCAATTCAGATGTCGTTACATTATACACTTCATCAACTAACTTTTAATTTCATTTTCAGCCGAAAAGAAACTATTAACTATAAACATCTAACAGGAAATTGCAGAAGAATAATAATTACTTTTCTTGCTTCCAGAAGATAACGAATAATTACTACAGCTATGAAACAATATAACAGCTGAATAAATTCAAGTAACTATCTCACTAAGTATCTAAGAATCTTACAATGTTCATTAACATAATGTTGGAGTAAAATCTAACACCTCTGGAGTGCAGGTTTGTACGGACAGCTATGTACACTACGCAATGAGTGCTCTTCAAATTAGGAGGGGAAGCTCCCTCGTTGTGCTAGAATGCATGAAAAAGAAAAGTAATCTAAGTCCTATCTTTTTGTTCTCAGCTGGAAGAGGCACAAGGTTAAGAAGACCAAGAACGTTGCAGCTAAGGATTTTCTGGTTTCGTAGATCATTAACTACAACTAAGCTATCTACTTTAAATCTATCCAATTTCCTCAAGAAAATAGAGCATGAGGAAATGGAGCAGGGTTTTGACTATCAGACGATAAACGAGTTTAGATTCTCTTCTTGAAGGCAAGGTGGCGCATCTATCAGCTCAATCTAGACAAGTTTATTGGGCACAAAACAGATTTAAGAATTTACCATGACAATCTTATGAAACCCTATGTGGCATGACACTTGATCAAAATAGTAAAGACTTACAAAACAGATTTATCATCACAATCTCACGAAACCCTATGTAGCATAACACTTGATCATAATGATAAAAAGGTTCACAAAACAGATTTATCATCGCAATTTGTTGAAACCCTATGTGGCATAACAATTGATCACAATGGTAGAGATACACAAAACAGATTTATCATCATAACCTCTTGAAACCCTATGTGGCATAACAATTGATCATAATGGTAAAGTTGTACAAAGCAGAAAGAATTCACCATTACAATTGCATGAAACCCTATGTGGCATAACAATTAATCGTAATAGCGAAGACACATGAACAAATACCAAAAGAGCAATATTGAGGGCAAGGTAGGTGCAGCATATATTTCTCTCTCAAGCAAAAGTTATTTACAAATGAGGAAAAGCTCTTATTTATATACATCAAGGTGTAGGGAACCCTAAAATCACCTTGAGTCATCTACAGTCTTGCAATGCATGCAAGATTTGCTGCCAAACCCTAATGAAGTAAACTATACAGTCAACTGGAAAGCTACCATCAGTTAACCGAAACATCTAATCTAAAAATGGACTATTGTGCAAGCATGCACGTCCTTATTGAAAGCGAGTTAACTGGAAGACTACCATCAGTTAACGAAAACCCTAAATGAAACTCCAAGTAAATAAGGCAAATCTTAGAATAGATATGCATGAGATGACAACATCGAGTTAACTTGAAAGGGTAACACCAAGTTCAACTCGTGTGTGTAATGTCTATCCTGAGAGGTGGGAACTGAAGTTTACTGTCCGTGATCTCGAGCAAATCAATCCCTCAACGAGGCTGTCAACTACATCAGCATCTGAATGTCAGCAACTTGAGCAATCTTGGCAATCTTTGCACACTCAAACTAGCATTTCACTGACTTATAGCTTTGGCAGCTCCGTAACTGAAGTGATGGCCATTATCTCTTCTACAGCTTGATACAAATCGGTCTCAGCTTTTCTGATGAAGTCATGAATTAAGACCGATTTGGTCTTGAATTCAGTCTGTGTGTACTGTACTCTGAAAAACTCACCTATTGACTGTGAACTTGACTATGTTCTGCTAAGATTTCTGGAAAGCTAAAAATAGCCTGCGAGAGTTAAAAATAGCCTTTCGAAGAATTATTTTCAGCGAAAAATCTGAAATATGGGTTTTGTCTAGAAAAGGATTCTAAGACAACCCAGAATGTCAGTTTTGCGAAAATTCAACTTCTACTCGATCGTACAAAGACTTTTCACTTGAGAAAATTAGTAACTCAAGAACGAATGTTCTGAAGTTAAAAATTCGTGAAAAATCAAACGCACAATTTCAACTCGAGGAAATTATATGAGAATGATCCAGATACTGAGACTTGTCAAATTCGCCAATTTCAGGAACATGCAAATTGTATTCTGAGAGAAATCTGAGATTGAAGGATGAAAAAGACGTTTTTATATGTTCTTCTGTGAAAATCGCCCTAGATTTCTTCAAATTGCTGTCAATTGTGAACTTTGATCTGCAAAAAGATATGTTAAATAAAATCGCCTCTGGAAATTGATGAGGATTTTGCCTTTGAACTGGAAGAATTCGCCTTTAATTAAAAACCACGAATTTTCCCTCTCTTGAAATTTGCGCCTTTGTGAAGAAATTCGAATTTCCTTTTGAAGAAAATACGAATTTATCTTGAATTTGAGAATTTGCCTTTAACCTCTAAAGGACTGTGAATTTGATACTGAAAATTGAATACGCCTTGGATTTGAAATACGCCTTTGATCTCTGAAGAATTTGCGAATTTTGTTACTATGAATTCCTTTAAAGGTGTGCGCCTTTACTTCTTGAAGAAATACGAATTGCTTTGAAGCTTGCTTTTGAAAATTAATAAAATTCGATTTCCCTTTGAAGAATATAAATTAGCTTTGAAAAATACGAATTCCTCTTAAGATTGGATTTTCTCTTAATGAATTCGAAATTCTTTTGAAAGCTCTGTGAACAATAATGAAAACGCCATACTTTAAATAAGAAGAAATTCGCACCAATTGGCAACTGCAAGAATTGAAAACCCTGACAAAAATAGAAGATCTTTGATTGGTCCCTTTTAGTTCCACTGCCACTGACTGGAAGTTCGAATTTGAATAAATATAATAAAATATTTGTTATCATGCAATTAGCAAAAGGCGCCAAAAATAGAAAATCGCCACTTAATGCTAAAATTGCAAAATAAATATTAAATATTTTGAACTTCAGTTGACAATTCGAATGAAGCTTTGAGATTCACCGTTAGACTTCACCGATTCCGAAAAGTCATCTTTTGAGCTCATAGGCGTCCATTTGCTCAAGATATTGCACTTTTTATTAACTTCCTATTTTATAGCTGACGACAAAGTTACAACTGGCCATCTTCTGCACTAATTTCTAAGTGACCGGGAGATGCTGGGACTGAACTGGAGAATTCATTGGAAAGCCTACTGAACAAGGAAGAAATGTCTGTTGGGAGACACTACTGAAAAATCTATCGTTTAACCCCCTAAAAAATTAGGCGCCCCTGATTAAATTCATTTACGGGTTCCAGACTTAGCCATTTTCCTAAACTGCCATCTGACACTTCAAACGACTGCTGACGACGAACGGTGAACCCTGCTGACAGGAAACGAAGCTCACTGCGTGCCTGGAGACATTCTGCATCCAACGGATATACACACGACATCTGAAAGCTGTGTTAAGGGCCTCAAAAATAAAAGCGCCCCTGACTCTCAGTTGCACTGATGTCATTTTGACGAAAATTGAACCTTCACCCAAGTACCCTACTTCGACCTCTGATATCTGGAGCTGAGAACCCGATTCAGGCACTATCTATTTTAACGGACAGCCAGAAGGGCCTACAAGGGAAGTCTCTAGAGGTGACGAAGCAAGAAAACTGCTTCTAAGACCTCAAAAACGCCAGTGCGTATTTTATTTAAAATAACCGCTCCAGACTTGGCCATTTTCCGGATGTCTTTACTCTTCAGCATTTCGCCAAAGACCTCGCTCGTACGAGCGACTGCCAAATCCTAAAGGCTGACGGCTAGGCTCCTTGGATAGATAAAATGATTACGCTCAAAAGCTGTGAAGACTTCGAACGCGAACGAACTCATCTGATAGGCCTAAAGGCTAGACGCCTCTAGACTATAGAAATACACTGCAAATCGTATATTGGTCCACCCGTGAAATTACGTGCTTGGTAGAACTTCTGCCACAATCACCTGAAACGTCGGATCGACAAGCTGGATGATGCATCACGGAGCTGGGCTAGATTAGAATTGATGTCAGGAAGACTTTGTCTGCAAATTTTGACATCTTAAGGGTCCTTTAAACCAGCGCCCCTGGGCTGTACTTGCACTGGGAACAAATGGAGAAGCTCAGAAACGTGAAAACTCCATTATAAGCTGATCTTCAGACGACTGCTGCCGGAACTCTGAGACTCGGATGACTGCGTTTGATATCTCGCCAGATAAGCAGACTAGTCATGAATGGATTGATTATATCCGTTATCAGAAATACCAAGATTTACCCCCTCTTTAAGATGGGCGCCCTCAGGCTAGAGTTGCGCTTTTTCCTAAAAAAGACAAAATTCTCATATCTGGAACTTTGGGGACTTCAACTTCTGTCGCTGCTTGCCGGAGCTGTGGGTCTCGGAAAGCTTCGCTGGATAGCTCATCGGATAGCCAAACTGATTTTGAAGTGATTGACTGGATGCTTGAACACTTTCAACAAGATCTTAACCTTCAAAAAGTTGGGCGCCCCTGGGCTATAGTTGCGCTTTTCTGCTTTTCCTCTGAGAAATCTTCATATATTAATCACTGAAAACTTCATCTCGATCACTGAAATGATCGTGTGCAACTTGAAACGCCATCATGAGACGCTCCTCTATCGTGAAAAGCTCCATTCTAAGTCTCTGCTTCAAGTTCTGATCAATAAAACTAACTTCGACTGACAAAATATTGACAAACACTCCATGCTTGATATTGCCCAAAACTGTATTTTACATCATTTTAGCAAAGTTAAGACTAGTTTATGCAAAATGCCTTGATGAAGCAAAAATTTGGTTTGGGTACAACACATAAAGAATAGCATTCATGGCATAGATGAAATAGAAATTCAATTACCATTGCATGTACCTGGATTTACGAGAGAGGAAGAAATCCATTTGACATCATCTCCATACTATCACACTTGGAAATCTTTATCGAGGGAAAGAGAATTATCATCAGGGGCTTTACCGCCCAACCAAGACCTACTGGTCTCTCGAGTTTCTTCAACTGAAGAACCCGCCCTTCACGAGGGTCATCAACATGGATCAATTTATCATCATGCCTCTGAGCTTGGTGTCAAGGACCTATACCTCCTGATCGACCTAAGGGTACCTCCCAACTAGAAAGGTCACTCTGATTAGTGGTATGTCCGATACTTGATAGCTAACAGATGCAGAGTCTAGCATCGTAACTTGGCCAAGGATTTTTTATATCACTGGCACTCCTGTGCCGATACCTCTGGCACACCTGTGCCGTCAGCATTCTCACCCTTGCTCGACATGACAACTCTCTGTTCGAGTTATAATTTTATAATAGCAATTTAATTACCATTTCTTCTTAATTCAAAGTTATAAGTTAACCATCAAGTTACATACATAATAAAGGAGATTCATTGGCATATAGGATTTTCAAGTCTCATATTTATCCCATTAAGGACTCAATGAGCAATAATGTGCCCAAAACCAACTTCTATTTAGAGAGGAAAGGATTCAGTTAAATCAGATAGATCAAGTTCCTTAGATAATTTTTCAAATGGTTCAATTGAACCCAATTTCAGAATCTTTCTCTTAGATCGAAGTCAAATCTTGACCTTAGGAAAACATTTATTCAATGTCATGACTTCAATTCTTCCTTCATGATTCAGGGTTCAGCAATTAATAACAGATTAAATTATGATATTGCCATATCAGGGTTGGTTGTCATTCTCTATAGTTCAGGGTGAAACTTAACCCAAGGAATATGTATATTTCAATTCCCAATTAATGACCCATATGACTTCAATTAGGCTTCAATTCAAAAATAAACTTCCTCATTTGTAGATGTTTGATTGAACTTATCTATAGAGAAAGATATATATATATATATATAAAGAGAGAGAGCAGAATAGGATAGTGCATTATAAGGTTTCCCCAGTCTTAACATCTGAAGGCCAGATAAGGTCTCGATGTGGCGGGGAATTCATTCTAATCAAACAATAGTTTAAGGATGAAGACTTGATCACGACAGAGAGGTTAAATGCACCCTAGATTTAAGATGATTAGAACTACTTCAGTTTTAGATGACCGGCATTTCGGACTCTAAATGACACACCCAAAAGGAACAACAAAGTCAACTATCAGACACACTCTAAATGACAGAAGAGAGACCCATTCCCTAAATTTTCTTGAGACAAGAGATACAAGATATATCAATAAATACATATACTCCCATGGCATAGGTAGGAGAGTATGGTGGAATTCATTCACTGTAGAGCATCTACAGATGATACTCATTTTCCTGCTAAACTCAGAGTTTGGAATAGGGATCGTGAAACAGAGGATAGGAAACTCGGCTCAACTCCAAGAGACAATTATTTGCAATGGTTCAAGTAGGAACCAGGCTGCCTTTGGTGAATTGAATAAACAGGTTGCAGGACCAAACTCAAACAATTTCAAGAACAGATTTGATGAAGATAAGGGTTCTGACTCATAAAAACAGAACTCGGTTACATTCCACGGCAATTAAAAGCATCCAAAAACCACGATAAAACAAAAGCTTCATAGCATGATAATTTTAAGTGTTTCCATTCAATTACGTTCTTCCAATACTCGAGATAAACTAAATTTCAACAGATGAGATTTCAAAAGGAATTTCAAAATAAATTATGGTTCGATTCCAATCTAACAAGTAGGAGTGTCAAATCCGGTAATAGTTTTACGTGCCTGAGAAATGATTCGAGATTGATGAAGTTCCGCTTCGGGAGTTATCCCAACGAATGGCACCCTGACTTAGTCTTCTCCTCGACCTCCAGCTAAGTCCGTCATGGTGAAACCAAGTAGACGCATCTAAGCTTGGCTGAGAAATGACTTTGAAAATTGAAAACAACACTCTTCCCTCTGCAATTCATTTAGCCGATAGGACCCGAGTGCTCTCTGAGGAGGGAGATAACCGAAACGATGAATGGAAATTCGACTCCCCACCCCCCGAATGGAAGATACGCAAGACAGACCTCCAATTCAAAGCACGGCTCGATGGTTACCAAGAGGAAGATTCCAAACGCAAGCCAAAGTGTGAATGGCAACCACAGAAAAGAACTTAAACGAAAAGGAAGCATAGGATGAAGATGGAGTCTCCGAGAGTTGCATGATCTTTCCCCCCTGCCCCCGGCGGTATGAAGTGGAAAGAAAAAAAGTAAAAAAAGAATGCAGCCTCCGTGACTTCTTGGATCCCCATCTATTTCATCTGGAACATGATGGGATTATGGCGGATGACCCTCCTCCCATTCAAGCTTAGTCGATTATAATTATATTATTTATTTATTTATTTATTTTTAATTAATTACCTTATATTATTATTTTAATATTTAGCAATCTTTTGGAATCCTCTCTAAAGATAACTATTGATATTTATATATTTTAATTTGAATTTAATAATCAATACTTATTTTAGTTTACCTATGGCCAAGGTTATAACTTTGCAACTCTGTCATACACCGACTCGAGTTTGATGACAAATTGATCCATTGTGAACCACATCCTCTCCCTGATGATATTTCTCTTTCCCTCGTGGCATCGACAATCCTGCATCCACTGATTGAGATTAAGGTTAGATCATTCTAAAGGTTTATATGACCTCATTAAATTTCTCATGAATCATTAAATTCACTTGTAGAATTAAAAATCGTTAACATTACAGTTACGATAAATGAAACATCTATTTTATTCTCAATTTCACATTCACACGAAAGCAATTATTCGCAACTAACATTGCATTTGAAATACATAACCAACATAGTCTCAATGTAAGGGATGTGACAGACGGAGGCATAGGAGGTTGCAGGTCAATTAGCAACCTCTTGTTAGTCACCAACAATGGGGCCACATAGAGCTATGGTGGCATTTTTTTGGTGTGTTTTTTGTTGTGTGCAGTGTGGTGTGTACCTGTTTGCAGTGTTCCTATTGCTTTGTGTGGTGGATGTTGTAAGAGAAATTGTATAGGATGGCAGATAACTACAGAGATCCTCTGACTGCAATGATCCTTTGACTGTCATACTTCATTGGAAGATGATCAGTTAGTGAATACATTTATTGACAATAGTGATCATGTGTAACAAGATCCGGATAGTAGCATGCAGCATGATATGATTTTCTTTTTAGTTGTTGGCGTAACAACTAGCACCTCTGGAGTAAGAGTTGGTACGGACAGCTATGCACACTACGCAATGAGTGCTCTTCAAATTAGGAGGGGAAGCTCCCTCGTTGTGCTTGACAAAAGTACTTGTAAAGGAAAATAAACTAAACTAAATCCTATCTTTTTGTTTCAGCTGTAGAGGTACAAGGCTTTCTCAAAAACTATATACGTTGCAGCTGAGTATTTTCTGGTTTCGCAGACTACTAACTACAACTATGCCAATTACTTAAAATCTATCCAGTTTCCTCAAGAAAAACAAAGCATGAGGAAATGGAGCAAGGTTTGACTCTCAGACAATAAACGAGTATAGATTCTCAACTTGAACGCAAGGTGGCACATCTATCAACTCAATCTAAACACGTTTATTGATAACAACATCACACGATAAACTGAATACGGATTCTCAACTTGAAGGCAAGGTGGCATAACTATCAGCTCAATCCGAACAAGTTTATTGTTCACAACAACACACGATAACCAAGTGCAGATTCTCTACTTGAAGGCAAGGTGGCACAACTATCATCTCAATCTGAACAAGTTTATTGAACACAAAAACAGATTTGATCTAACTAAGGAAAGAATTCACCATCACAATTGCATGAAACCCTATGTGGCATAACAATTCATTATAACAGCAAAAGCGCATGAACAGATACAGAATGAGCAATATTGAAGGCAAGGTAGGCACAGCATATATTCCTCTCTCATGCAAAAGTTCTTGAACAGATACAATAATAGCGATACTACAGGCAAGGTAGGCACAACATGTATGCTATCACGCAAAAGTTATTTACAAATGAGCAAAAGCTCTTATTTATAGACATCGAAAGGTGTAGGGAACCCTAAAATCACCTTGAGTCAACTACAGTCTTGCAATGCATGCAAGATTTATTACTAAACCCTAATAAAGGAAACTATACAGTTAAATGGAAAGCTAGCATCAGTTAACCGATACATCTAACCTAAATGGACAATGTGCAAGCATGCACGTCCTTATTTAAAGCAAAGTTAATTGGACAATACCCTCAGTTAACTAGAAACCCTAACCCTAACTCCTGCGAAGATAATTCCAAGGAAGAGATAAGCATATGTGAAATCAGCAAGTGAACTCAAGACTGAAAGTCGAGTTAACTGCTTCTCATGACTCAACCCTTGAAATTAACTTCAGGTTCCAACTGGTAAATCACTCCATGTCATCTCGGTCCAACACTTCGACCAATCTTTTTAGGCATGTTAGTCTTTTGAACTTTCAACCATCTTTGAGCCACCTTTCTCTGTGAACATTCTTGATCTCCATCCCATATCTTCTCACAGGCTTCAATAACTACAGTAAAGTTATCTGAATGCGGAGGAATAGCAAAACATTTCTCTATATCTTTCGGTTTGAGACTGCAGACAACCCTCCCATCAACTGATCTGATTTGTCGTGAAGATGAGTCATAATGCTTGATACAAGCAAGAACGAACTCGAGATCAAAAGTGGTAACAGGAATAGATGCCGCTGCCAGCAATCCGGAACGCTCAAGATTCCTCAACGAATTGCTGCTAACACCCTCCAGACTGCTCAGATTAACCACTGGATAAACATGATTTAGGTCTGTATTTGAAGTTTTGACAAAATTATGCATAAGGGCCGATTTTGTCTTATAATCAATGAGATTGAACTGCATTTTGAAAATAAAGACTGTTGACTGCAAAGTCGAATATACTTGAACAACTTTCTGGAAAAACTGAAAACCTCTAGATAAGGCTAAAAATAGCCTAAGGCAGGAGAAATTTTCGAAATTTTTCTGAGACGTGGGTTTTGTGCAGAATCAAATTCTAAGATAACCCAGATAGTTTGATTCTCGAAAAAATGTGTTTCAGGCCCACATGCAAAGAAATTCTCGGAAAAAAGCATAGAGCTTCAGAACGAAGACTACGGGGCAATTTTCTCAAAAAAAATCAAAGACGTGGGTTTTGCTGCAAATGCTGAAGTATGCAAACCCAGATGATCAGATTCTAAATATATGCTGAATTTCTTTGACATGCGAAGAAAGTACCTAAGATGAGAAATAGAAGAAATAAGACAAAAGATAGAAAGTTTTGTTTGCTCTTCTTTTGTAGAATTCGCCAATCTCTTTTTGGAACTTGATGAAACCTGCATGCAAAGTGAAAACAAAGTCTGAAATCTTCTTCCTCTGGACAATCTGAATCCGTTGCTATGAAGAACGCTGAATTCTGACACCTGTAGCACCTTTAGATCGCTGCTCGCTCAAGAAGAATGTATATCTCGAAGCTTGTGATGAAGAAATAATGGACGCCAATGCTTGAATAAATAGATTTTCATCATTGAAATTCGCACAAAAGCATTAAACCTTGAAAAATGCACTTGGCTTATGATTGGACCCCAATTTTAGTTAACTGAAGCTAAAATAAGCTAAATAAGGCATCATGCTTTAGGGCGTCCCTTTTCAGTCTTCAATTGACAACACCATTTAAAGCATCATGCGAATTTGACTTCAGTTGACAATCCTTATTGAATTCACCATACTTCAAAATTCATTAAATTCACAACTAAGAATTAAAGCGTCCCTTTTCAGAACTGAAGTTGACAAAGTGAATTGGCCATACTTCATGATTATGCTTTAAATCTTTAAAAATTCTAAATAAGGCGTCCCTTTTGAAAACTTCAGTTAACAATGAATGAAGCGCCAACTTCACAAAGTCATGCCTTAATTTAAATATGGCGTCTCTTTTGAAAACTGAAGTTGATAACAAGTGAAGCGCCAACTTCACAAAATCTTCACAATTTCAACCAATTGCACCATGCATCATAAACTTCAGTTAAGTGAACATGCAAACAAGTTAACTCAACATGCAAAGTTGTTAACTGGACATGCAAACTAGTTAACTTGACATGCGAACTGCAAGATCACTCAACATGCCAATATATGAACTGGAGATGACAACCCAGAAATCGTTCAGTCTAACTGAAGTCAGAACTCAAGTTAGGGCACACCAGTCAACTTCTTTCGAAAAATCAACTTTGACCTCTTAAAACGTTTTCCAGACTTAGCCAATTTTCATGAAAATTTAGACTTAAACCTCTTTCGAGACCTCTGTTCATCCTCTGACTCTAGCTGACTGACTCCACCGATTGGCTGGCTGACAAGTGCATCGCAGAGCAGGACAAAAAATGATCAAAAGGTACCTTGAGACTTGTTGTGACGTTTTTCACACATCGCCCCATTGCAAATGGGGACCCCCTAATTTTGGCTTTGTTTTTCGTTTGTTTTGTCGTT
The DNA here is from genome assembly GCA_007258455.2 of Sequoia sempervirens. Lineage (NCBI taxonomy): Eukaryota > Viridiplantae > Streptophyta > Pinopsida > Cupressales > Cupressaceae > Sequoia > Sequoia sempervirens. Next base: position 22,097 of record VDFB02043004.1, read on the forward strand.
GTCTCTCTTTTCTACTGTCTGCCTTTCGAGGATTGCGCCCGTCAGTGAGTTTAAACGTGAAATTGGCCAAGTCTGAAATTAGGGTTTGAGTCGTTTCTGGTCAGTCCAAGGTCAAATAAAGTGAATAATTGAAAACTGAGACTAACGTCATTGTCAGTGTGCTTCCAGCAGGCTCTCAGCAGATTTTCATCGAATTCTGAGGTACTTACTATTTTTAGTAAGTGTGAAATTGAGGGCAATTCGTCAGCATTTTTGAAATTCCGACTGTCACACGGCATTCAGAGCACATCAGACTACTTGCTTGCAAAATTTGAGCGAAAACGAACAACTTACTATTTTTAGCAGTCCAGCTTCCGGGGCAAATTTCAAGGTTCAGATGCAGTTTTTCTTTGCATGTTTGCGTATTCCTTCTGGGTTTTTCGAGACCTTCGCGATGATATAACATGCAAAACGAGTGACCACTTTCGAATTCAGCCTTAGAGGCTATTTTTAGGGTTTGCATGTCGAGGTTTCTTTGCATGTCGGATGATTCCTGATGGGTTTTTCGAGACCCTACGCGATGGTGTGACATGCAAGCGGAGATGATCACCCGATGAGAACTTCTTTTTTTTAAGGTAGTCGGCCCACCTCCGATCAGTCCGAACAGATGATCGCGGCCTTGAAAAGAAGAAGCGAATCATTGATATGCGAGGCGAATTAGGGTTTCCAGCTTCGGGACCCAAAAAGAGGCGTAAAAGGTCAGAATTTTCGAAAACCGGTGTAAACCACCGCGATCAGCGTCTTTCAGGCTATCTATTGGTGAAATTTCAAGTCAAACGGAGCACTTACTATTTATAGTAAGTCAATTTGGAAACTGGCTAAAAATAGTAAATTGACTGCATGCGTCAGTGTCAGCCAGCAGGTCACGTGGTGAGGATCGCCTCATTCAAATTTCAACTCGATCGGAGCATGGGAGCTATCAAAAACATGAGCTTACTATTTATAGTAAACCACCTTCAAAAACATGCTAAAAATAGCAGGGTGACTAAAAATGGCAGTGCCGACAGGTTGATAAGGTTATGAAGATGCTACGTATAAAATTTCAAGCCGTTCCGAGCTTCAGAGGTACAAAATTCAGAAGACTTACTATAAATAGCAGGGCACGTAAGCTGGCGAAAAACGAGAGAATTTGTCTAAGTCTGAAGTTTCATCCAGTTGCTATGGCAAAATGCGCCCGGATTGATGAGGAGGCTTGGAAAATTCTTAAGACATGAAGTTCATCCTGCTCAGGGGTCAAAATGCGCCCAAGGCAGAAGAAGTCAAAGAAAGTCAATGAGTTTCATCCTGCAGGCATAAGGAAATGCGCCCAAAAGAAGAAGGAAAGCTCAGGAGGTATGAAAATTTTTCTAAGTATGAGAAATCCGCCACCACCCTCAAAATGCGCCCAAGATGCAAGCTTATCCTTCACAGGGGGGTGAAATGCGCCTAAGTTGCAGAGGGTCAAAGCAAAGTCAAACATTTACATCCTTCCCCCTAGGCAAAATGCGCCCAAACAGGGCCATGTGAAGACAAAAAAATAGAAGGTGAAGAGTCACCCAAGGACGTTGGAGAAAGTTATCCACCAGCTACATGAAAATGCGCCCAATTTGAAAGAAGAGTCAACAAGTCAAACAATTTCGTCCTTCACATGCATGGAAATGCGCCCAAAGCAAGGAGAGGGTCAACGAGGTCAAAGTTTTTATCCTCCTCAAGGGCTAAAATGCGCCCAAACAAGTGCATGTCAAGACAAAAGATGGGAAGGCGAAGAGTCATCCTCTTGCCAGGCTGAAATGCGCCCAAGTTGAGGTTGTAAGTGGTAAATAAAAGTGGTAAATAAGGTGAAAGATGCTCCAAGGCATGGTGAACACAGGGTAAATGCTAGGCGCGCCAAGGATGGAGAGTGTTGAGATGCTTCCCTAGGCGTAGTTTTATTTTTTCTCCATCAAATGCTATATGCGCCAAGAGTGGAAGGTGTTAAAGATGTTGAAGATGTTTTCCCTAGCGCCTAAGGTGGTGGTGTTAAAATGGCTAAGGCATTGAAGTATTGCTAAGGTGTTGAGAACGTTCTCCATGTTACATGAAGTGCGCCTAATGTTTAAGTAGATAAAATACAAAGGATGAATAATGCATGCCTAGGCGTTGAAATTGCCAGATGAAAAATAAATTAAGTGTGATGCACCTTCAAGAAAAATTTTCTAAGTAAGTTGATGAACTAAAATTTTCCTTCGCAGGCAAGGTGGACAGAGTTGAGTAAATTTTCCTAAGACAAAATTTTCAAGGTGATCAAAAATTTTCTAAGGCATGAAGTATTCTCTTCCTCTAGAAAATACGCCTAGACTCCAAGGTGTTGAATTTTCCTGAATCACGAGCAAGTTGCCGGTGATGAAGTCGGTGAATGCCAACTCCACAGGATTGATAAAATTTTCCAAGTCAGAACAAAATTCTCAGAGGGGATCGAAGAACGAGAATAAATTTGATGAAAGAATATTTTCTAAGGTTCAAAATTCAAGAAAATTAAATGAACCCGTTCGTTGGGTACCCATGAATTCGACGCGTTCTGGGGAAAATTTTCTTCTGGGTATCGAAGATTGTCGATGAGGAGTTGATTTTAAAGCCTTCCATGCTTCGCTGCGGCCTTCAGGATGGATATTTTTGATGGGCGCCAGGTTGATGAATTTCCTAAGGGAGATGTGAAAATTTTCTAAGGCAAATGTGAAGAAAATGTATTTTCAAGGTGAAATTCTCCAGACGATGAATTTGAAAGAAACTGCCTAGGTGAATTTGCTTAAACCCTTCGTAAAGATAGTCTTCCAGAGCCGGAGTTGAACGAAATTGAGTATCGGAGCCCCAGGTAGTGAAATGAATTTCTCAAAGATGAAGTTTGTCTAAGGCATGAACTTGAACACGAAGTTGGCTAGTGGAGGCAACAAATCCTTGGAGATCAAAACTTGGTAAGTAAGTTGAGTTTATGTTGTGATGTGTTCTTATACTTTTCTCCTTGCTTGTTTTGCAGGAGGAACGTCGAGACCAAGCGAGGATAACTTAAAGTAATGAAGAAAGTACTCCAGGACTAGATTTCAACTTCGAAGGAAGAAAAGTTGCGAAAAATGGCTAAGTGTCGAAGAAACATTTCCAAAACTTAAGATGGAGAAAAGAATGGAAGCTCGGGCGAAGCCAAAGAACAACGTCAAGAAGAAGATCAAGAACAGTGTGAACGCGTCTGCAAACGGAATCTTCTAGAAGGTTGATGGTGGACATTATGGCGCATTTATTACCCCACTCTCCTTTGTGGCGGTTTTTAGGGCGAATATTGTTTAGGGCTGAGGTGGCACGATTCTGGCCACTCTATTGATTGTAACCCTAGCCGTCTTTTGGGACTTGGCTAGCTATATAAAGGGGGAGTCCCCCTCATTTGTAACTCATTAGAGAGTAGACAGTAGAGGAGATCAGAGTAGAATTAGAGTAGAGGGACAACTTAGAAGTAGCTTAGTATAGATTGATAGTGTAGTTTGAAGAAGAGGGAAAGTTTTCCCTTTGAAAACTTTGTAAGGGATTGTCGTGTAAAACTTTCATAATAAAAGATCTTTTATTGATGGTGAAATTCGTCTTTGTTATGGATAGCTAGCGAGGTTTCTTCATCCCTTCTACTTCAAGTAGCGTAGAGTAGCATAAATTTCATTTTCATGCAAGTAGATGTTAGCTATGGAATGTGGTGTTTGATCTAAGCAACTTCGTCTATCCATACCACTAGTGTATTTGCTGATGGTGAATGCGCCTTGTGTGGTCAACTGGAATATCATGCACTTAACTTCAATCACAGTTTGAATGATGGTATGCGTCGTTGTGATGGTACCTTCATGTCAAGTGGTGGTTTGAACATCTTTAGTCATCTCCCTTGAAGATTGCACCGACTCTGTGGAAGCTGTTCGATGCGAGGCAAAGCGAAGTCCGGTTAGAAGTTTGCTGAAGTTGAGCTCCACATCCCACACCTTAGAATAGATTTAGACTCTCTGAACCCTACCCCATTTCAATTCAGTACTTTCCGGTTAGAATAGGAAACCCGAACTTCATAGACAGATCTTTCGAGCATTTGAATTCCTTTCTCCACTGCCGAACAATTCCGTAAGTCCCCTTGAAATACCAACAAATCACATCGAAGCCAAATCCGGCCTATTCGGTGACCGAAGAACCCGGAGTTGAACGCGACGAAACTTTCTGTACCGAAGGTAATACTTTGATCGGCGAGAGAGAGAATAGGGAAGCCGTTGGCAACTTTATTCTGCGTTGGTGCGGTCACGAAAAACACATCAACAAGACTGAACATCATAAAACTAACATCTGAAGGCTCAAAAATCCAAGCGCCTTTTTCAAAAGCTGCTCTTTTTCTCAGACATAGTCAAATTTTGACATCTCCATCTCGTACGAAGGGAAAAACAAATCCTTCATAACTTCTTATTAACCAATTTTCAGGACTGGATCACAGGTTCACTGCGGAGTTGACTTCATTCTACATGACAGCTGCAAAGGAACATTTTTCCAGAAAACATCATCTGAGGGATGAAAATCAAGGGCACCTTTTTGAAAAGTTGCTCTTTTGCTTCCAGAGATCGCCATTTCTGGAACTGACCAAAATAATACTAAAACTCTGACTGCAATGTGCTGAGTCATCTTCTGATCTGATGGAGACAGGCAACGGAAAGTTGAACGTAACACGAACAAATTGGATATCTGAGATCATGGAAAAGAAGGCATTAAAGACTTGAAAAGCTCAGGCGCCTTTCTGAAAAAGTGCTCTTTTGCTCAGACTTTGATATTTTGACCAAGATTTGACCCCATGTTTGACCTCTGGTTCAGGCACTTCTGCAACTCAGATTCACCCACTGACGGATGCGTCGCGAAGCCTGAACAAATGTGAGATAAACATCTTGGGTGGCATTTAGTCAAAAACCTTCATTTGACACTTCAAAAAGGTGGGCGCCTTTTTCAAAAGCTGCTCTTTTTCTCAGTGTTAGCCAATTCTGGCTCTCCTCTCGTTTTGCACTAAATGTTCCGTAACTTGCACGAAACAGATCCGTTTGACAAGCTTGATAGCCCGTTGCGAAGCTGACATGATGCCGGACAAATGTCTGTTGGAGGTGACAAACCCTAAAAACAAGATCTGAGCCCCTAAAAGATAGGGCGCCCTTTAGAAAATGTGCTCCCCTCTCCAGAGAGAATTTTGATGATTTTCCCTCAAATTTTCACTTTTCTTAAATTTCTTCAGTAACAGACTGACATGACACTAACACCAACTCCATATTTGAAAACCCCAAAAACGACCTTCTGACATCACTTTAACAAGATTAAGACTCAATTAAGCAAAATGCCTTAGTGAAGCAAAATTTTTGGTTTTGGGTACAACATTAGGCTCCGTCTGGTGACCATGTCGGATACTTACGGCATAGGAGATCCCTAGAATCTCAGTGTCTTGTAGACCAGTGACTTATAAGTTGGGTATACGGAGTTAGGACTTTCCTAATCACCTAAAACATTGAAGTTTCCTAAAAACTTAACCTAAAAATCACCTAAAACAAGACTACTTAAATCACCTAAAACACGACATAACATCACAGAACGGGGAAAAACAAAACAACATAACACTAAAGCATAAGAAATTACTTACAAAATATTTAAAATATGACACCTCCCCCGAAGGGTTGAAGTGCTTAAGATACTGCCCGCTATAAGGAAGCGAGAAGAGCCTTCCATCCTGATGTGAGAGAATGTATGTGTTCTCTCCTATAAATTCATGGATCTAAAAGGGTCCTAACCATAAGGAATCAAATTTTCCATGCATTCCTTTTGGCTCATGCCTTTTGTCCCACAAAAGGACTAGATCTCCGACCTAAAAGTCTCTGTGACGAGCCTTCTTATCAAAAATCTTCTTCACTCTTTCCTGATGTTGAGTGATTTTATCAACAACCTCTATCCTCTCCTCTTGAAGTTTCATCAGGAGCAACATCCGTTTCTGAATAGGATCATGGAATTCTTCATCCTCCACTGCAGATGCCAGCTGTAAAGTAGACAACTCCAAGGTAATGGGCAGAATAGCTTCTGTACCATACCAAAGTATAAAAGGCGAGGTGCCAATAGCTCTTTTTGGAGTTATACGATCAGCCCAAAGAGCGTCATATAACTTAGTATGCCAAGCACGCTGATTTGATTCAACCAACTTGCGTATAATTGTGACAATGTTCTTATTGGATGATTCGGCCTGTCCATTACCCTAAGGGTAATAATCTGACGAATGTGACAGCATGATGCCGTGATCAAAACAAAAACTCAAAATCTCCTCTGATGAGAAGCAAGTTGCATTATCAGTCACAATTTTCCAAGGAACTCCGAAGCAAGAAATGATAATCTCCTTTAGAAAGCTGCAAACCACTTCGGACATAGCTCGTTTAGTAGGAACCGCCTCAACCCATTTTGTAAAATAATCTATCGCTGTAAGGACAAACACATGCCCCTTACTGGAAATTGGATTGACAGGTCCTACAAAATCAATATCCCACTACTGAAATGGAGCATCAATGACAACTGGCTTGAGTGGAAAAGATGCCAATTTCACTTTACCAGCAAACTGCTGACATAACTGACATTTGTACACCCAATCATATGCGTCACGAAACATAGTTGGCCAATAAAACTGTGCTCGTAGAATCTTGAATGCAGTGACCCTTGATGAAAAGTGTCCTACGCATGCTTGATTATGAAAAGCTTCTAACAATCTTCGTTGCTGATCCTTTCCGACACATAATAGGAAAGTTCCGTCAAGACCACGCTTGTACAAAACGTTGTTAACAAGCACGAAATTTTGTGCTTTCAATTTCAGTGTTCTTTTCTGCTGTTTGTCCATGTGACGTGGACATTCTCCATATGTTGAATAATACCACAAAGGTGTGTACCATTCTTTCGCAGAATTAACAAGTAGGACCAAAGGAAGGTCCTCTTCAACTTCTTGTTCTGAATTAATTCCACCATTGCTCTTGAATTTACGATCTCCATCTTCTGCCAACAACCGACAAAGACCTTGCCCGCGAACAAGCTTGGTTGGTTTAATCTCCAGATCATATTCCTGAACCCTCACGATCCAATTCCCTCTTTTTGTGCCCATCTTCTGTTGGGTAAGCACGCTTTTGACTGCTGGATCGGTGACATACATCGTTGTATGAGAATTCAAAAGATAAAACCTAAAATTCTTGACAGCTCTAACAACAGCATAAGCGTTCTTCTCAATCTGGGAATAACGCATCTCAGCATCTTTAAAATTAGCACTCATAAAAGCAATAGGAGATTCTCCCTCCTCGCTGAGCTTCTGTGTCAGAATGGCAGACAGTGAATGTTCCGACGCATAACAGTAAAGAATAAAATCCTTCTGAAAGTCAGGCCGAACTAACACTGGTGCATTAGCAATAGCTTCTTTGATTTTAATAAAGGCATGTTTGCCTTCATTCGTCCACACAAAAGTAGACGTCTTCTTCATCATTGCTGAAATCTCCTTCGTCAACTTTGAGAAATCAGGTACGAACCTTCGGATAAAGTTAACTTTACCAAAAAAGCAGTGCACCTGCGTTTTGCTTGTAGGGAGAGATAGGTTTCTGATTGAATCCACCCGATTTGGATCTATTCTAGTACCTTCTTTGGAAACGATATGGCCAAGTAACTTTCCCTTCGTCACTGCAAAGATTGTCTTCTTTGGATTCAAAGATATTTTGTGATACCTGCATCTCTCGAACACTTTCACAAAGTGTGAAAAGTGATCACTCCTTTTATCTGAAAAAACGGTTAAGTCATCAAGATAGACGACTATGATCTTATTCCTAAGATCCCCAAACGCTAAATCCATGGCTCTTTGAAAAGTAGCACCGGTGTTGATAAGGCCGAAAGGCATCCTCTCATAAGCAAACGTTCCCCACAGCGTGGTGAAAGCTATCTTGATTTGATCCTCCTCAGCCACTGCAATCTGATTGTAGCCAGAAAAACCATCAAGAAGAGATAGCATTTTTGATCCAGTAACTGTCTGCAATGTATGCTCCATGATAGGTAAGGGATAATTGTCCTTTAAGGACGATTGATTCAAGTTCCTGAAATCCACGCAAATTCTGATTTGTCCATTCTTTTTGCGCACAGGAACAATATTTGACACACAGGTGGAGTGATGAATAGGAAAAATTATTCCGGAGTCCACCATCTTCTGAATTTTTGCGTAGATAGTATCCTGAATTCGCGGATTATAATGTCTTTGTTTCTGCCTGAAAGGCTTAACCTCAGACTTCAGCGGAATTGTGTGAGACAATTCAATGGGTGTGAAGACCTTTAAATCTTCATATGACCAGGCGAAAACATCCTTGTACTACTTGATCAAGGCGATAAACCTCTCAGTCTCCTCAGGAGTACAACATTTCCCTAAATTCACAAGCCGTGGATTTTCTGCAGTACCTATGTTGACTTGATTATATTCTGATGAAGTATTCACCCCTGACCTTTTCTGATCTTGGATGTAGTGATCATGCCTGTCAAAAATATCCTCTAAGGATACAAAACCTTTAGGAATCTGATTTCCTTTCAACTGTATGATCCCAGATTCTATAACCTCAAATTCTTCAACAATTGACTCTCTGCAAGGAGTTGAATTCCCTTCAAAGAACAATTCTTTATAGTTATCTCCCATGACGAGAAATTCTTCGATATCTTCATCGTCACTAAAGACTTGCCAGTTGTCTGAATTATCAGGAACAGCTGGTCTGTAGATTAGCTCAATAGCAAATGAGTTCTGATAAAAGTCAGAGTTAGGCATAAAAAGAGTGGCTGAAACTGCAAGAGCATCAGCTTTGCTATTGTTCATTCTCGAAATATATTTGATATTAAATGCATCAAACCAGTTGATTGCATTCCATACCCTCTGCTTGTAGTTTTGGAGACGGTTCTTTCTAACATGAAATTGCTCTCTGGCCTACTTAACGATCAGCTCTGCATCTCCTTCCACTTGAAGCAGCTTGATCCCCATATCCTTTGCGTTTTTGAGACCTAACAAAAGCGCCTCATATTCGGCAGTATTATTAGTGCAATCGAATTGCAACCTATATGCAAAAGGATATAAACGTCCTTTGGGAGAGATAATCACTACTCCCGCTCTGGAGCCTGAAGTCGAACAACTGCCATCAAACTGCATCGTCCACATCTTCGATTCTTCTTCTGACAATTCTATGGAAAGTGCAAAATTCTGACAATCTTCCGTCACTTCGGACACCATAGCATATGTTCCTGGACCCGTGTCTTGATACAACACTTGAGCATGTGGGTCCTGGGACTTCACCACTATGAACTTTGATTTCGTTTCCGGTTCCAGCTTAAAAGTACCTTTTTCTAATGGGATTGTCGCGAACGACCAATCCATCTGTATTTCTCCTCCAAGATCCTTGCAAAAACTTCTACTAAGTAACATCCCATAACTGGTAGGAATATCAGCTACTAGGATGGTTATCATGATCTTTTTCTCTGGACACGACGCTAGCCTCACTTGTGCATCTTTGAGTTGACCAACTAACGGCACCGGCTTGGACTCAAGTGAGTAACACTTTTCCTAAGTCGGGGTGGATGAAAGTCCCAACGCGTTCATAATCTGTAAGGGCATAATGTTGTCCGAAGCTCCACTGTCAATTATGCAATTGCTCAGCTTGAAACCTCCTATATATAAAGATATATAGAATGGCCTAGGCTTCTCTTCTGCAGGAACTGAAGATTGTAGTAATGTCGGCTAAACGACATTCTTCTTTTTAAGAACATTCAAGATTCTATCCAGCTGTTCTGGATGATCTTGAAAATACTCCAGTTGAGATATCTGTACCTTTTTCTTCATCATGGAAGACACAATGTCAAAGCTTGCTGAAGACGTATTTAAAACTGCTGGCAAGATGTTCTCTTGTGAAGGTTTTTGATAGGAAGTAGAAGCTACTTCCTTTGCTTTTGTATTCAAAATCCGCTTTTCCTCTTCCTCCTTCTGTGCTTTGAAATGCTGAGCATGCGTGAACACAGGTGAGGTGATATTCTCGTGATTCACTACAAGAGAAAACGACGGGATTCTTCTTCTTCATTAACGGGTTCTCGATCAAAGTATCCCATTGCGGAGTCGCCATCAAACTCGTCTGTCTGTGAAGAGACGACGTTTGAACTGGAAGGTATGAAGTCTGAACTAGGAGTAGAATCGGAAAATCCCATGAGTTGATTCATTCTTTGATTTTCCGGACAAGTAGCCCCGGTATGCTCTACTGAATCATGAAATGTGCAAAAGACCGTAGCCTTTTCAGCTTCATTATTTTGTCTCAGTTCTCCTTGCGGAAACTTAGACTTGAAATTATTGTATGGCTGAAAATTATTTCTCCTTGGCTGGTACGCTTGTTGTGGTTGAAAAGGTGGTGGTGCGGGCAAGGCTGGTTGCCCTTGAGGTGGCGACTGTCTCTTCAGTATTGTCACCTCGTTTACTACCTTCTGTAGCAATGGATCGGCCGACACTTGCACGAGTGGCCTGATCAAATCATCTTTCATCTTGCCGCTTGTAATCATGTTATCTTCAAGCTTGATAGCTTCCTCCTGAAGGTGTTGTAGATCATCTTCTTCGCTTATCTTCAGGAAAAAGGCAATTTCTGACGGCGGCGCGTTGATGAAAGAACTCATCAAAATCTCATCAGATGGATTGAAAGTGTGAGAAAGACGTGTAACAAGGCGATTAAACCTTGCCACGAATTCTCTCATCGGTTCATGCTTTTCCATCTTTGAATTTGAGAGTTGTGCAAATAATCTATGACTGTCCTCGGCAGGCTTAAATCTTGCCAAGAACTTCTCGCTCATGACGGCCCAACTGGTGATAATTCCTGGTTGAAGATTATTGAACCAGTCTGTTGCGTTATTCTCAAGAGTCTCCACGAAAAGACGAACGGTGATGTCTTCATGCGCAACATGCAAAACGGAAAAAGCCGCCGTGAATGCTGATAGATGTCCATCTGGATGTTTAGAACCATCGCCATGAAATCTTGGGAAAAATTTGCGTGAACCCTTGGGTAGTTCATGATGTCCTCGTAGAGCCAACGGTCCAATATTGTCGCCCTAAGGCAAGGGGGCTGGACGTCTTGCGTTTCTTCCATTACGACCGTAGTGATTATTGTGATCATCATTGTTACGATCATCATTGTTACGATCACCCATCTCTGCAATTGGAATGGGTATCTCTTCTTCGAAAATTTCTGATTCAGTAAACTGATCAGGAGCTTCTTGGAAAACAGGATCTGGCTGAATGGGAGGATTACCTCTCCTTCTAATATAAACTCGGTACGCCAGGATGCTTAATTCCACGCGGGAGGTGGCAAAACTGGTCTTCCTGCTGCAAGATCTGTTTTTTCTTCTTCTTTATCTAAAGTTGTAGCCGCGTTTCTCCACTGAGTGGTAGATGTATGATTTTCAAAAATAAAAGTGCGCAAGCTACTGATAATATCTGACTGTTCTGCTTTGATGAAGACTAAATTCGGCTGTATAACAAGCGGACTTAGTGCTGGTTGTTGAACTGGAGCAGTAGGACGCCAGATAGTCATAACCGTGACATGAAGTTTCTGAGGCCTCGTGCCCCACGGTGGGCGCTAGAAAACTGTTGGCGTAACAACTAGCACCTCTGGAGTAAGAGTTGGTAGGACAGCTATGCACACTACGTAATGAGTGCTCTTCAAATTAGGAGGGGAAGCTCCCTCATTGTGCTTGACAAAAGTACTTGTAAAGGAAAATAAACTAAACTAAATCCTGTCTTTTTGTTTCAGCTGTAGAGGTACAAGGCTTTCTCGAAAACTATATACGTTGCAGCTGAGTATTTTCTGGTTTCGCAGACTACTAACTACAACTATGCCAATTACTTAAAATCTATCCAGTTTCCTCAAGAAAAACAGAGCATGAGGAAATGGAGCAAGGTTTCACTATCAGACGGTAAACGAGTATAGATTTTCAAGTTGAAGGCAAGGTGGCACATCTATCAGCTCAATCTAAACACGTTTATTGATAACAACATCACACGATAAACTGAATATGGATTCTCAACTTGAAGGCAAGGTGGCGCAACTATCAGCTCAATCCGAACAAGTTTATTATTCACAACAACACATGATAACCAAGTGCAGATTCTCTACTTGAAGGCAAGGTGGCACAACTATCATCTCAATCTGAACAAGTTTATTGAACACAAAAACAGATTTGATCTAACTAAGGAAAGAATTCACCATCACAATTGCATGAAACCCTATGTGGCATAACAATTCATTATAACAGCAAAAGCGCATGAACAGATACAGAATGAGCAATATTGAAGGCAAGGTAGGCATAGCATATATTCCTCTCTCGTGCAAAAGTTCTTGAACAGATACAATAATAGCGATACTACAGGCAAGGTAGGCACAACATGTATGCTATCACGCAAAAGTTATTTACAAATGAGCAAAAACTCTTATTTATAGACATTGAAAGGTGTAGGGAACCCTAAAATCACCTTGAGTCAACTACAGTCTTGCAATGCATGCAAGATTTATTACTAAACCCTAATAAAGGAAACTATACAATTAACTGGAAAGCTAGCATCAGTTAACCGATACATCTAACCTAAATGGACAATGTGCAAGCATGCATGTCCTTATTTAAAGCAAAGTTAACTGGACACTACCCTCAGTTAACTGGAAACCCTAACCCTAACTCCTGCGAAGATAGTTCCAAGGAAGAGATAAGCATATGTGAAATCAGCAAGTGAACTCAAGACTAAAAGTCGAGTTAACTACTTCTCATGACTCAACCCTTGAAATTAACTTCAGGTTCCAACTGGTAGATCACTCCATGTCATCTCGGTCCAACACTTCAACCAATCTTTTTAGGCATGTTAGTCTTTTGAACTTTCAGCCATCTCTGAGCCACCTTTCTCTGTGAACGTTCTTGATCTCCATCCCATATCTTCTCACAGGCTTCAATAACCACAGTAAAGTTATCTGAATGCGGAGGAATAGCAAAACATTTCTCAATAACCACATGCGAAGAAAGTACCTAAGATGAGAAATAGAAGAAATAAGACAGAAGATAGAAAGTTTTGTTTGCTCTTCTTCTGTAGAATTCGCCAATCTCTTTTTGGAACTTGATGAAACTTGCATGCAAAGTGAAAACAAAGTCTAAACTCTTCTTCCTCTGGACAATCTGAATCTGTTGCTATAAAGAATGTTGAATTCTGACACCTGTAGCACCTTTAAATCGCTGCTCGCTCAAGAAGAATGTATATCTCAAAGCTTGTGATGAAGAAATAATGGACGCCAATGCTTGAATAAATAGATTTTCATCATTGAAATTCGCACAAAAGCATTAAACCTTGAAAAATGCGCTTGGCTTATGATTGGACTCCAATTTTAGTTAACTGAAGCTAAAATAAGCTAAATAAGGCATCATGCTTTAGGGCGTCCCTTTTCAATCTTCAGTTGACAACACCATTTAAAGCATCATGCGAATTTGACTTCAGTTGACAATCCTTATTGAATTCGCCATACTTCAAAATTCATTAAATTCACAACTAAGAATTAAAGCGTCCCTTTTCAAAACTGAAGTTGACAAAGTGAATTCGCCATACTTCATGATTATGCTTTAAATCTTTAAAAATTCTAAATAAGGCATCCCTTTTGAAAACTTCAGTTAACAATGAATGAAGCGCCAACTTCACAAAGTCATGCCTTAATTTAAATATGGCGTCTCTTTTGAAAACTGAAGTTGATAACAAGTGAAGCGCCAACTTCACAAAATCTTCACAATTTCAACCAATTGCGCCATGCATCATAAACTTCAGTTAAGTGAACATGCAAACAAGTTAACTCAACATGCAAAGTTGTTAACTGGACATGCAAACTAGTTAACTCGACATGCGAACTGCAAGATCACTCAACATGCCAATATATGAACTGGAGATGACAAACCAGAAATCGTTCAGCCTAACTGAAGTCAGAACTCAAGTTAGGGCACACCAGTCAACTTCTTTCGAAAAATCAACTTTGACCTCTTAAGGCATTTTCCAGACTTAGCCAATTTTCATGAAAATTTAGACTTAAACCTCTTTCGAGACCTCTGTTCATCCTCTGACTCTGGCTGACTGACTCCACCGATTGGCTGGCTGACAGGTGCATCGCAGAGCAGGACAAAAACTGATCAAAAGGTACCTTGAGACTGAACATCATAAAACTAACATTTGAAGGCTCAAAAATCCAAGCACCTTTTTCAAAAGCTGCTCTTTTTCTCAGACTTAGTCAAATTTTGACATCTCCATCTCGTACGAAGGGAAAAACAAATCCTTCATAACTTCTGATTAACCAATTTTCAGGACTGGATCACAGGTTCACTGCGGAGCTGACTTCATTCTGCATGACAGCTGCAAAGGCACATTTTTCCAGAAAACATCATCTGAGAGATGAAAATCAAGGGCACCTTTTTGAAAAGTTGCTCTTTTGCTTCCAGAGATAGCCATTTCTAGAACTAACCAAAATAATACTAAAACTCTGACTGCAATCTGCTGAGTCATCTTCTGATCTGACGGAGACAAGCAACGGAAAGCTGAACGTAACACGGACAAATTGGATATCTAAGATCATGGAAAAGAAGGCATTAAAGACTTGAAAAGCTCAGGAACCTTTCTGAAAAAGTGCTCTGTTGCTCAGACTTTGATATTTTGACCAAGATTTGACCCCATGTTTGACCTCTGGTTCAGGCACTTCTGCAACTCAGATTCACCCACTGACGGATGCATCGCGAAGCCTAAACAAATGTGAGATAAACATCTTGGGCAGCATTTATTCAAAAACCTTCATTTGACACTTCAAAAAGATGGGCGCCTTTTTCAAAAGTTGCTCTTTTTCTCAGTGTTAGCCAATTTTGGCTCTCCTCTCGTTTTGCACTAAATGTTCCGTAACTTGCACGAAACAGATCCGTTTGACAAGCTTGATAGCCCATTGCAAAGCTGACATGATGCCGGACAAATGTCTGCTGGAGGTGACAAACCCTAAAAACAAGATCTGAGCCCCTAAAAGATAGGGCGCCCTTTTGAAAATGTGCTCCCCTCTCCAAAGATTGAAAATTTTGATGATTTTCCTTCAAATTTTCACTTTCTTAAATTTCTTCAGTAACAGACTGACATGATACTAACACCAACTCCATATTTAAAAACCCCAAAAACGACCTTCTGACATCACTTTAACAAGATTAAGACTCAATTAAGCAAAATGCCTTAGTGAAGCAAAAATTTTGGTTTTGGGTGCAACATTAGTGTTCCTGGTTGTGTGAATAAATGGAATTTCACATTATGGGGGCAATAATAGCCAATGTTCCATTCCTATTCTCTGTCAAAACGACTAAAGTCAAGGGCAGCTTTTAGTGGCAATGGTGGTTGTCTATGTTGTTTGAGATTGAGTGGTAGTGATTGATAACACTGACTACAATTAAGAACACTGTGTTCTTATGGAATGTAATGTGAAAACTTTTCCAGTGTGATTTTTTCATATTTATTATATGTATGTTGATTCATATATATTTCCCTGATGTGGTGGCAAACAAAAGCACCAAAGTAAGTCAGTTCATGGATCTTGAAAGGGTTTGTGGGAGGATCCAGAAAACCACACGAGGTGGACAATTGATGGGTTCTTGTTCACGTCAAGGTTTGTGGTAAGCCTATTTAAAACCATGGAAGGAGAGAGCATTTCTTTTGTATCAAGGTCATGAGCCACGATAATGGGCATGCCACAGGGGTGAGCATACTATAGAGGAGTGTGAATGTTTTTCTACCATGTTCGCACTAAGGGGGGGAATGTTAGGAAATATGAGTTAGTGCTCCATGTATGTGGGTAAATAATAATTACATGAGTAATTATTATCATGTAAATGTTAGTAGTTAGTAATATTATTATCATGTAAAGCACATCACTGAAGATTTTAATGCCCGTCTTATACCACTTTTTAGCAAAGTAGCCTTGAAGGAGAGCTAAGGGCTTAACATTTTGGTAGAGATTCCACCAAATAGAACAAAATCTTTGGCACTTGAAATTGCTAAGGGTTATATTGCAATTTTTTAGTTGTGCATTGTGTTTGGTGAACTCCCAAGCCTTCCAAAGCCTCTTAAAAATCAAGGATCCAGACAGTGTCGTGGGGTGACTGCTGATGAAAATATCACATAGGGGCAGGCCCTTCCAAGATTTGGTAAGTTTGGGAACCACATTTTGAATGTTGTTTTTGAATAGAACCTTCCAAGGTTTCCCCCCCTCCAAATATTTTACCACCCATTTAGACGCAAGAGCAATTCCTTGGAGCTTTAAGTCCTTTAACCCCAAGCTGCCTTGCAACTTGTCAAGACAACACCATTCCCACTTTACTGCATGTTTTTTCCTCTTCCCTTTGCCACACTTCCAGCCAAGTATAGAGAGTACAATGAGGGAGTAACAAAACTAGATGATATTCACAAGTGTAGAGGTGACAAAATAGTCCAAGTATGGGGTGACGGGAGATAAATGCAGAAAAGAAAATGTTATGAGGGAGAAAATAAAATTGGTAAAAATCAAAAAGTTTGGAAAATGAAAAAATATGGATGAAGTTGAAAAATAGAAAAAGTTTTAAAAAAATAAAGCAAGAGTTAAAAAAAGAAAAATAAAAAAATTTAAAGGAGAGTTGAAAATGGAAAAATGAAATTGGAAGAGTTAAAAATGAAAAAATGAAAAAATTGAGAAAAAAAGACAAGAAAATAAAACATTTGAAAAAATGAAAGAGAAAAGAAAAAAATAAAATAAAAAGGAAAAATATTAAAATATTGAAAAAGGAAAAAGTATTGAACAAAAAGGCAAAAACTATTAAAGTAAAAATTATTTTGAAGAAGGTAAAAGTGGTCATACGGCCAAGGAGGAGTGGAAACGTACAACCAAGGGAGAAAATCAAAACCACATATCAAAAGGAAAACTTAAAGCAGACCTTATTATTAATTGGGTTTTTGAACATTTCCAACATTTGAGATTGGAATTGAATAGAGATCTTGGCTGCATAAGTAAGCTTTGAATTTGCATTCTTTACACAAAAATGCTTTAAACAATTTAATTTGACTTAGAACTTGAATGGAAACTTTTGTAGTATAAGTCCACAATCAACTCTCATTGCCATTTGTGTAACTAAAACATATTTATAACCTAGTTGCAGCTACTAGAAGCTTTAATATAAATAATTTCTTTGAAAGCAATTCTATCCCATCCTCTAAAAATAATATAAATCATCTTGAGAATCCATTTGAATCAAGGGCTTTGATATTCTAATTTTGTAATTAATTTGCTTTAGTTTATCCTCATCTCCTCAAAAAATAACAAAATTGTAATGTTCCCTTCTGTGGACTAGCTTGAAATGACCCATTTAGCCTATTTTATTCCCATGGGCTAATTTGGGCAATATCAGGGAATAAATTAATTAATTAAATTAAGTTGTCCAATCAAGAAAATTTTACGAATGACTTTAATTGATTTTATAAAGTGACTTATGGGAAATTAAAAAGAGAAATATTAAAAGTCACTTTATAAAGGTGCTTTAATGAAATATTTTAAGTGGGAAATTAAAAAGTCCTTTTAGGAAAGTTCCATGGGAAAATATAAAAGAGGAATTGAGAGCTCATTTGCTCATGCTTGTTTATTTTTCTCTATTATGGAGTTTGAGCTTCTTGCTTAAGCAAACCCTAGGAAAAAAATCCCTAAGGGAATCAATTTCAGTAGTGAGATATCTACCCTAATTGGTTGCACGTGGAATCACACAGGTTTCACACAGGAATTTAACGATTGAAGATTTACAATTTGTGAAGTCTTGCAAGCAAGGTGAATTATCAAAATGTTTGTTTGGATTGTAAGAAGTTGCAGAGATTGAATGTGGAGGCCATGGAATGAGGTTGCAGCTAGGCATGAGTATTTGTGGGAAAAGTTTTGGACTGGCTACACATGAATTTCCTTATCTACTTGTGTGTATGTTTCTGAGAATTAATCTATATCTCTTATGGGCATGGAGGTTTGTGACTATGAATGGGCATGAATTTGAGATTGGATAGGCGTTAGAAACCCCAGTTTGCTGGGCGCTCATTCCTCCTTTTGGCGGGTGAAGGTATCCTTGGAGGGAACGTGGAAATCCCATGTTACTAGTGTATCATGATTTGCTGATGTTGAAACGTTGTTGTTGGGCAATATAGTCTTATTTGCTGTAAGAGTTTCATTGGGTGTTGATGTGGGGGCAAAATGGAGGTATTGCAGACTTGGCATGAGGAATGTTGGTCTCCTTAAGTGTAGTGCATACCATATTTAAGTCGTTATTGTTCAAGGAAGGGAAAACATGGCTCTTGGACACTATTTCCAGCTTCAAAACAAAGAATATCTCTCATTGTTCAATGTCAGAATATTAAATTTGTTTGGTTCTGTAAATCTGTTTTTGTGCAGCAAATTAATGTATGAAGTCTAATATATATTTGGGGCAGACTGTGGTTATTTGTCTCTTTACATTAATTAATTCAATTTGAGGTTTATGAATGTTTATAAAGGCAATGTGATTTAAACAACCCATCAAAAACTTTCATAAAAAATGCCTAATCTCTAAACATTAGGAAAAGGTGAACACTTCGGCATAAAAAATGGCAAGGGTCTTTATAGTGGTATCAAAGCGATTTTTCCAGCTTGGAGGGTTTTTAACTTGTGGAATGTTTGAAATAAATTTATGAATCTTGAGGATAGAGAATACATCACTTACGGAGAAGACAACAATTTCTTAATTCAGATTCTAAAGAGGAAGACAACATGGGTGACATAAATGATCCACAAAGTCCAAGTGCTATGCATATTTTAAATGTTTTGGCTAGAGGGAAACAACAGTTGGTTAAATTAATGACTCAAATGATGCAAACCATTAATACCAATAACAATAATATAGGTAACAATGGCAATGATGGAAACAATGGTACTAATGGAAACCATGGCAACCATGGCAACCATGGAGATGCGAGCAATACAAATAATCCAACCATTAACAATTCCATGGCAGCCAATAGAACTACACATAGGCCTCTAATGCCTAACTTCATAGAGGTACCACCCAGAAGACAAATAGAATAGCAAGAAGGTGGTGAAAGGTTTACAAATTATTTGAGAGACTACTAATCATTAGGAGAGAAATCTCACATAGCTATTTCCTTAGCAAAATTTTGCCAAGTCAAGTATAGGAATAGGCCTAGAGGAGATAGGGGACATAGGTCTAATTAGGAGTTGTACTGTAGAGTAGGCAATTTGTCCATTCACAACTTGGATGGTTCCAACAAGTGCACTACGCATTCATGGGTGCAAAAATTAGATACATACTATCAGCTTAATCCCATGTTAGAAACATAAGCCATTAAGTATGACACACTACATCTAGATGGAGAAGCACATGAGTGGTGGTAACATGGGTTGGTGACCTTGGGACATAATAGTATCACCTCATATGCCTATTTTACTTAGAGGTTGATTGATAGGTTTGATAAAAAGGACCTTGAGCTACATTTCAGAGAGTTGGAACAATTGAGATAGGTAGGATCAGTGGACTCCTACATATCCAAGTTCCAAAGACTCTCAATCATGGTGACAAATGTTTCTAAGCATGGGTTGATTGTTTTATTAATGGAGGGATTGACAGAGCCACTTCGGGGTTGGGTCAAAGTATTTGATCCAATTACCTTGCAAGATTCCATCAAGAGGGAAAGGAATATGGAGATTTCAACACCTAAAAACAAATTCCAGCCCAAACCATTCCCACCAAAGAAGGATAAGAAACCTTTCCATAAGGAATGGACAAAGAAGACCTGCGTGGATGATGAAGTTAGGAATGAACTATGTAGGACAAAGCTTTGATTTTCTTGCAAAGAACCTTGGGAGCCTGGTCATAGGTGTTTGGGGAAAGGGGATGTTCATTATATAGAGGTGGTTTCAGATGGCGAGGAGGACAAGGTAGATATAATGTCCCCATTTTGGCCATACGCTCTTCATTTGGATTTAGCCTATTTCCGAGAATCCGTAGGCTACTTAGTTGTGCTAAATCTAGGGTTTCCATTTTCAGTAAGTCTTGCTTCCAGCTCAGTTCAGTTTTCTGTGAGTTTTGTTGGGGATTTACTATTTATAGCAGTTGGTTATTTTTAGTAAGCCATTTTGTGGCAATGGCATCAGCATCAGTTCAGCTCAAGTCATCTTGTTCTTCTTCAGTTTCAGTTTGGTTTGGTTATCTCCATGGATTAAGTTTTATACTTAGTCATTTTTATGTTTCTCAGTTGTACCCCCACGCCTAGGAATGATCACTTCATGTTGTTTTCAAAAGGGGGTCATTAAGGGGTCAATGGTGCATTTAATGAATTATTAAATTCTTTGTTGTTGCAAAGTGAAGTTGGATGCCTAAAAAAGGTTGATTAATATTTTATTATTTCAAAAAGTGAAATGCTTAAAGTGGCGTCCTTTTTGGAAGTTGAAGTGATTCAACTTCTTGGAATTTGAAGTGATTCAGTTGCCAATTGAAGCTTATATATTGAGGCTTTGAGAAGAGCTGATTATCTTTGGAAAATATTGTAAAGTTATGCTGCTGGTTTGAAATCCAGAATCTGGCTAAGGGAAAGCTTAGCAAGTTTACTCCATTCTTCGGGCCTACAACTATGGTTCCCTAGATGGTGGATTGAGTGTGTGCTTCATTCAGAAGTGCATATTGAGCATCAACGTTGAAGATTTTGGTAATAATTTCCAGTTTTGTATTTGTTGGTTTGGTTATGGCTGTAGGAGATTTTCATTTATAGCTCTTCGTATGAATTTAAAATCTTTCTGGGTATTTAATCAATGCAATTCCTAGCACTAGGCGCCTCATCTCTCAAGTTTCCAGATTTTTTAGTGCTGGTTTGAAATTGTTAGAGCAGGTCGACCTCCTTTAGAAGCCGCCCCTTTGCTGCTATCTTGTATTGGGAATCGTGCCATGAAGTTGTATGTTTCTTGGAGGGTATTTGTCACTTTCCTTTTGATGCCTAACCTCTATTGCTATTTGGCACTTTGTTTGATAAATTTTGGAGCTGTTTTGATGAAGATATGACATTAGTTGATCTTCTCCATTGCTGGTTATGAGTTTTATAGTTGATGGTAATGCTATTTCAGTTTGCTGTTTATCATATCAGCTTATCGGTAGTACAGATTTTGACTTGTAATTTTGTAGTTGGGAAGTTTAAAAGTTGAGGAAATCATTTTTCTTCATTTGCATTGATTATTCAATTGTAACACTTGGTAAATTGCAGATAATTTGCATTGTAAGGCTGAGAATTAGTAGTACTAATCCAATCAATAATATTGCTACATTTACTTTCTGATTCTAAAGGAAACATTAATTACCCCTAGATGGTTTATCGCCAGTGTGGAGAATAAACTTTGTAATTCTCATTGTACCTGTTACCTATTTTTCACTCTACGCTCAATAGGTAGAGCTGAATGAAGTTCATCATTTATAGGTACAGGAAATTTTCATATTTTGCTGATAAAGTGTTGCTTGATCGTTATTGAGATCATCTTACATATGTGTGATAAGTTATTGTGCAAATGTTTAAAACAGAAAATTAAGAAAATTTGCATAATGATACTTTTATTCATTTTGTGAAATGCTGAATCTCGCACAAGCCACGAGAGTAACTGAGTTTGTTTCTGACAATCAAGAGATGAATACTAAATTTAAATGGACAGACTACACTGCTGAAAATAGCATAAGCGTAAAAAAGAAAAGCAATTCATCATTGCCTGTAATGATGAATCACTTCGTTGGTGCTTCTAGCCGTCGTGCCTCCGAGCAGTTGCAGCCTCGCCTTCATCGCTCTGTGTACCTGCAAAATCATTAAGGAGATGGTATTAGAGTTATACTCTAAGCAATGGTGAATTACTTTCTGTCTTACGCCTATGCTACAGACAGAAATGTAATTTGCATTAAACTGAGCATTCATTAGATAATTGCAAAGAATCAGAGAAGAAGGAATATAAATCAATGGAAGCTTTCAGCTTCTTATATTTTGCTGACATGTTTGTTTCAGTGTGCAGGAACAGGTCATCATGTTCGAGTTCATTTCATCAGATATGTGGAGTAAAACAGGCTCCCACAAGGGTTGAGCCCGGCATATCAAAAGAATACACTCTCAAGTTACATATGAGAGTTCATTAATTTTGTCAAAACAGTCATCAAAAGAGCTATTGAAATTAAGAAAATAGTCAAATAAGCAGCTTTATCTCAAACAGATTCAGGAAAGGATCAATCAATGTTGCACTCATCAGTTTCATATTCTTTTCAGCTCTACTTTATTTATTGATTTATTCTCACATTATATCTAAATTAAGTGCTGAGCCTCTTTGCATTAAAGAGAAACAAAATATTTGAATATTAGAACGCTTTCATAAATCATATCATCATACAGGACAGATTTGCGACAGTCCAAGTTTTACAAGCTTTTCAACAGAAAGCAGCAAATTCTGTTTTAAATCAGCATTTAATAATAATGGAGCTTTATCATCAAGAGAAATGTCTACATAGTTACCAAAAGGGGAATTTATATGATTGTATGAAAGGATTTGTGCAAATCATAATCATGCCTTGACCTTTTCAAGCATGAACAACCATTGTTCAAATTGAAAGCAATTTAATATAATGTAAATCTGCATAAGCAATGTTAAGGAGATTGCTATCTACAGAACATTATGAATGCAGCTCAAGATTTATATTGGATAGTAACAAAATACGGTGGAAGTCAGTTTTTAGCGTGCAAAAGCAAAAGATACAGGGTGAGTGCATCATGGAAGGCAGTAGATCAAAAAGTGCTGATAATACAGTAAGTTGCAGGTTTATAAGACGGATTTAGAACAGCAGCCTTTGATTTATTTCTTCAAAAGGAGCAGGCAGTATTCATGAGTAATAAGATACAGTCAATTAATGAAGGGCAGTCACTCTAACCAATGACACTCAACAAATAGATGGATGCATTACATAGTACAAGAAGTGCGCTACAGGAACTTTTCAAATTAAATATAAATTTTGAGCTTCATCATTAATGAAGGACAATGAGATGTGGTTCTGTTACAAATTTACCTCAGCCTGTAAATGTCAAGATAAAACACGAAGGCATACACAGCATAGTCATGAACAGGGTTATCTAAAATTTAGAAAGCGTTAAGGATTTTTTGTTCATGCCATAATGGTAGAGGTTGGGAGAACAGCAATTTTTGGTGACTAAGATAGGCACAAAATGAAAAGAGAAGTGCTTACGAGTTATGCACAGCAGTACTCAAATAATATAAACAAGAGTCATGAAATCTAAATACAAAATCTGTGCACAGGTGTTTAAAATGATTCTATAACTGTTCAAATACAAAATTGAGAAAACCAGAATGCAGAATACAAAAGAAGTAAGGAAGCAGTTCATATACAGGGAAGTTTGAGTCTATGCAATTGCTATGTGTTTGGGCAAAGATATTGTGGGACAGCGACGATTAAATAATATGAGTTCCATATGGTTGATGCTACAGGAGAAATAGTATGGCAATAAGCTTTTCATTGTTTCTTTTACAAAAATATAGTTCCAGCATCATAACAGAGAAAGCAATTTAAGGAATAAATACCCAGTGTGCTAAGCTGCGCCCAGACACTATTCATGAAAGAGTGAAGAATATGCCGACCATTATGTCTTCTCCTTACACTCAAATCCTTGAGAATACAAATGTTAAAGGGTTTTTGTTTATACTCAGATCTAGAAGTCAAGCTGTGGCCTGAAGGAGATTTTTCGCATATACCCAGATGAGATTTCGAACTGGGAAATACATTTTCTTTGCTATTATGAATATTTGAAGCTTCAAATACAGAAAATACAGAAATCAAAAGTTATTTACAGTACCCAGAAGTGTTAAAGTTGCTGTCTCAAAAATAAAAATAAAAAATCAAAAGGAAATCTTCATGTACCAGCTTAAGAGTGAAGATTTTTGCAGTTTCAAAAGAACAAGAAGACACAGATTTGAATTTTTAAAGCAAAGATTGTTCTTTATCTGTCAAAATACTTCAAAAATATTCAATGGTGCTTCAAGAAGTAGAGAAAGCTCTTAGAAATGCACAGGAAAAGCAACAAAAATTGGACTATTATCTCAAAATACCTTCAGAAATCTTCTTATTTTTGAATTTGAAGAGTGTTTGAACAAAGTTCGTAGCTTCAGATCTTCATGTCGGCCAAGTTAGTTGCAGATTCTTGACAAAATTCGAAGCAAAAGCTCAGATAAATGGCAGAATATCATCTAGGAACAGAAAATCGTGCTTAGTGTTTCCACGTTTTTTATAAAAAACGTCTTATGTTCTTAGTTCAACCATGAAACAAGCAGATTTTTCCAAAGTTTGCAGGAAAACCACAGAGAAGTCTTCAAGCATCAACTTCAACAAGAAATCACGCCCCAAAATACTTCCACGTTTTTTACAAAAACATCATACTGCAGATTCGCCCAAAATAAACCAGATTTGAACTTCTTCATGACAAAAAATATACAGAAACAGCAAGTTCATGACTTCAAGATGACAATGGCGGCCAAGAAAAGACCAGGTTCGAGCTCTTTAATGGTGGAAAAACCAGAAATATCAGCAAGTGCAGCTAGGGTTTGGGTGGCGACGGCTGTTTTTTTTTTTCTCTTCAAACTTCTCTAAGTTGAATGCAGAGAAATGATGACGAGTTTAGGGTTTGTTAGCTCTTTTTGTTCATTTTCCCTAAAGTCAACATTGAAGGTTGATTATTGCCTTTGACATAATAATTTTGAATTATTATATGAGAATGGCTTTGTCAATTTTTCCAAAAGATGGGCTAATGGTATGGTCAAATATGATTAAGTGAGTGTGGTCGGCCACTTCTATCATTTAAATGTGGAAATATTTAGAAAAAAATGCCAAGTATGTATGTATGATTTTGGGTTTTCCAGTTAAGTTTTGTTTATTACTTTAATATCTGTTATGTGCATTGATCAATCATAGCTAAATTTATTAAATGATTAAATTATAGATCATTTAATTAATTTAGTCACAAATGCAAATAAAAGATATTATAATAAGCAAAGTTAACTGAAGTGAGAGGTATTTTTATCATGCACGTGATAATAGAGTTGGAGTTTCAGTTCCTATGGGCGGATTGGTAAAAACGAGGCAGTTTCGCATGCTTTGAGCCACTTTTTCAGGGGGTTGCAGTTCAGTTGGAGTAGTGCATGTATCAGTTATGACTTGGCAGTGAGTTTGAGCTTGATTGGGTTTATTTTTGCATGGTTTTGGGCCTCCTTTTCAGTGATATTTTCTTCTGCTCGGATTTGGCTTTGGAATTATCACCCTTTCTTGGTGTTGGACTTTCAGTTATTTTTGCATGCCTTTTGGAAAGGTTTTTGTATATATTGAAAAACTTAACTGTTTTTCATTTCTAGTTCTTGTTTTCTGCCTTTGCCTTCAGCAAAGAAGACTATCTTGTAACTCAGCATTTATTTACAAATTAATACAGCAGTGTTTTTTACAGGTTCAGATCATGTTATTGCAGAGAATTCCTTCAAGTTTCAGTATTTTAGAATTTTCCTTCAAGTTTCAAGCATCTTTGTCATGTGGGATTGATCGAAGTAATTATTGTGTTGCAGTTTTGAAACCTTTAAATATTTTTGTCTCCTTAGCGAATTCTGTATGCATCCAGGTTTAAATCCGCTGGTTAAACATTGTGTTAATCGATAATCAAACAGTCTAGTTGTGGAAATCATATTTCCCTTCTGTGATTGTTTCTTTAATAGCCTTTGTTTAAAATATTCAAGTGTTTAAACTTCCAGATCTAGTTGTGCGAATGAAAATAGTGAGTAATTGTTTTGTGAATTAAAGTCTGCAAGTTGGATTCTTCGGTGCATCACCATAAATTAACAGTTTCATAGTTTAGAATTCAGACTTAGTCTTTCTGCCTCTTTCCCAGCCAAGTCAATTAGATTTTAGGAGATTTTTATCAGGGAACCAGCCCTCTCTGGAGATTGATTCTCAGTTTTAGGAAACCCACAGGCCTGAGAATCATTCCATGTTTCAACAGATTGCTGAATTTAACTATTCAAGCGTTCGGGTGCAATCTAAATTGACAACAGTACCCACTAAAAAAGTGGAGAATCCCCACTCAAGAGTGGATGCCCACCGCAGTGAATGAGTTAGTTGAATTGTTTGTAGTATTCCCCCCAGTGTTTAAGTAGTTGAGCGGAAATCTTTATGGCTGGTTCTGTTACCCAATTTTCACCTACGGGCTCAATCAGGCAGGATAGGTTATGTTTCAGATGTTCATAAGGGCCAAATGGGACATTTGCATCAAGGGTTAGGTCATGCATCTGATGCCATTTCACAAGGAGCTCATTTGAAAGGGATCACTCAGTCAGTTTGGCATAAAACTCATCAGAGAAGAAAGTCGGCAAGACCCTTTTGTTGTCTTACCGACTAGTAGTGCGTTCTATTTGGCTGAGTGCGCCAGTCACCAGGACTTTCGGGTCACCATGAGTCTTCATGTATCACCCCGACAAGAAAAAGAGCGACTAACGGAGGGTCTCAGCGAAAGTTGGGGCTCTCGCTGTGATGTTTCGGTGACTAGCAAGGGTCATGCCGACTTTGGTTCACCGAGGAGCTCTCGGCATAAAGTTATTCCTTCGGCAAAGGGTCTGCCCGAGGAGATGATGTCTCACCGAAACAGAATGCCTTCGCTAGGAAATGGAGAGCTCGATATGACGTCTCGGCGACCAAACGAGGGTCTTGCCCAAGTGGAATGGCTTTCGTATAATGTTGTGACTTCAGAAAGAAGACTTCCCGATCGATGGGAGTCACGCCGAAATGATTAGCTCAGGGAGATCGGTTTGTGTTCGACAGGACATCTTGGCGACTAAAGAAGTCTTGGCAAGAGGAGACATCATCGGCGTAATGTCTGGCCGATCAAGTGAAGTCACACCGAAACGGAGTGCTTTCGGCGGAGGATGGTCATCTCGGGCAAATGTCTGGTGGACAGGCCAAGGTCTCGGCGACAGTATGGGGCTTCGGTAAGAGGTCTCACCGACACATGAGTGTCTCACCGAAAGAAGTCTGTGAGCTTGCCGAAGAATGAAAGGAGCTCGCTATGACCTCCTGCTAACTGATCGTGGTCTCGCCAAAGGTTTATGCTTTCGGTGTGACATCAATAAACTCTTGCCGATATGGTTCACAGGGTTGAGATCAGGGAGACTCCGAGAGGAAGTTTTGCACTCAGTAGGATGTCCTGCCGACAGGATAAGGTCTTGCCGATGGTTTCAAGGATATCGGTATGACTTTTGAAGCTTGATATGAGCTCTTTCCGACCATCGTGTGTCTTTCCGAATGTTGCTGCAAGGTCTAATCGCATTGGGGAGACACGATTAGTGTCTCACCGACATGCGATCCAGTTTGAACAACCTTTGACCGTTTGGCGATCTCATGTGGCACGAGTTCAACCAATCATAGGAAGCTACAAGAGATTCGTGGTAGTTTGCCCCCCTGTGAATGATATCAACAGAGTGAAAGCGACGTGGAATCGGCTCTGAGCTCAAAAGCATTCAAGGCAGCTCGACATGGAGGTTAGAAGATAGACGTGAGACCAGAAGTGAATGCGGTAGTTGCGAAAGATCAAGGAGGCTGTTCCTGGAGCAACTTTTCACCGACATGGACAGCGAGAATACGCATTGAATACAGCATTAACTTCATTCAAAAGATCTAAGGGCAGATCTTTCTAAGGGGATATTTTTTGTAAGCCCTAAGGGCCGACACACTTTTGTATATATGGCATTTTTGCCTCTTTATAAAGGAGTTCGGATTATGCATTCCCATGAGTTAGTGATTTTTAACAATCATTTCTCAGCTGATGTATGCTTTGTAACTCAACTGGAATCTGGTATACAACACAGAGTTTACCTTGGAAGCTAGTGTTAATTTTTATACTACTCTCATTTCTTTCAGATTATGCAAGTTTTCAACTGTGTTTTCTAAGTCTGCATTCATACCTTAAAGCTATGAAATTCATCTTTCCTTCTTAAGATATGTATGTAGATCAAGCCTTTTAAGAATGACGCATAAGTCTAAAGAGGTTATGTTGAGTAAGTGAAACAGTTGCCATTAAGTTTCCCAGTGTATGTTCATCTTATTTTCATTTCATGATTTCTTATCAATGCGATGTATCACCATAGGATTTAATTTTCATTTGTATGCATTCTCCTTCTCCCTTTTCCTTACAGAATTAGCAGTTAGGTGATACTGCCAATGTAGGAAGCCGGCCTTCTCCGGAGGTTCGTTTCAACTTCAGGTGACCCACAGCCTTGAAATAATCCCATGTTTCTCTAGAAAGCTCAATTTTTTATAACTTTGCATAGGGTGCATTTCTAGGTGACAACAGGTTCACTGCCTAAGTTCTTTCAGTTTTGTAATAAGTACTCCGCCATATGTTAGCACCTCGACTTCAAAAGGATCTTGTGTGCACATTCTTGGCATTGAGTCTTATCATTTACTTTCAGTTGTGAATCAATTGCAATTGTTGAGTTATTTATATCCTAGGGATCATCTGACCATATGCTCGCCCCTCTTCCTTCAGTGGTTTTAGGGCACATTCTTGGTTAGAGTTATCTTTCGCATCGTTTTGGTTTTGGAGCTAATCTTAACGGGTGCGTGTTGCAATTGTAATTGATATTGAAAATCAAGAAAAAAATTAAGGGGCATATTTCAGTGGTATCAAAGCAGAAGATCCTGCCATCTTGTGGATCAGTGCTTCATGTAGCAGATGAGTTACAGTGATCTCCGGTACTACACCCAAAGCCAGTTCAGATTCTAGTTCAGCTCCTTGTGGTATTCAGAAGTTGGCAATGAGGCATGGCTAATGAAGAAGAGATGAAGTTGGCAGAGACTCTCTTTATGGTTGGAAAGAGACTTGGCAAAGAATTTCAGTCAACAGAAAATGAAGAGAACATTCTTCATTTGTTAGAAAAATGTTTGAGACAAGTGAAGCCATCACCTTCAGAGAAAATGGAGTTGGCACTAGCTCCTGCAGTGAATTCCTTGAATCAGCCCTATTGGTTGGGGCATCCTGATGAAGACATCAAGCTGCTGATTTCTTCTTGTTTCATGGAGATAATAAGAATTGTAAATCCCCATTTTCCCTATGAAGATGATATTAAATATGATAGTGGATAGTTTCCAGGATTTGGATGAAACTGGGAGTGGATTGTTTTCTAGAAGAGTTGCTGTTTTAGAGGCATTTTCGGAAGTTAGAACTTGCATCCTTCTGATAGAATTGGAGATGAAAAATCAGATTTACCATTTGTTTAATTATCTCTTCACTTCGACTTGGAGTGAGCAAGAAGGAGATGTGCTTGTAGCTGTTAAGAATGTTCTAATTGACACCATCAAAGACGCTGATTCTCTTCCTGAAAGTGTCCAAACTCTTCTCTTGGATGCTTATAAACGTGAAGAGCAGATTTCTCCCACTGCTGATTTGTTAGTTAAAAGATTTTTAGTCAATGTGAAGATAAGTTGAAACCACTTTTGAAGAAGACTGTTGAAAATAAAGAAGAGATTTCTGAAGTTGAAGAGGAGGATGAAAGTTGGAATACCTTTGAATACATTGCAAAAGTTCAAGGGGTATCCACGAATTTTCACTTACCCAAGCATTTTGTAGAAGAATGCAATGTATCAGTGGAAGCCTTGAAGACTAGTGAGGTACTCTTGTTTTCTACAAAGGAGAATAGTGAGTTGACTTGTGTTAAGAAGCCTCGTGTTGAAGATTCAAAGAAAAAACTTTTGGAAACAAAAGTTGAATCGGAGATGCATGAAGAGGCCATAAGTGCAGATCCAAATGAAGAAGAAGTTGGGATGGAAGGAGTTATGAGTTCAATCAGCAAATCGCTTCTTCACAATTCCGAAGGATGCTCGTTTGAAAGTCAAGCTAAAAAGGAGAAAGAGATAGAGGAAGTAGTAGTCACTTTCTATTCCAAAGCTGATTTGACTAACTCCCTAGAATCATGTGTAGGAGACAACATGGAAGGTGAAGTTTCTAGTAGTTATAAGGCAGATTTTTCTTCACCGGAAATCAAGCTAAGGAAAAAAGCTAAAAAATTGGAAGACACTATGGATGGAATGATGAAGAGTATTCATCACATGCGAGACAAGTTGAGGAGTACAACTCAAACCATTTTTGAAATTTTTATCCATCAAAGTTGTTCTACATCATCTCAGCCAGTATATAATGATTGCAGCTCAAGTTCACACATTGCTGATAATGGAATTCAAATTTTGTCAAATCTTGATAGAATTCATAGACATGTAGAACAGTTGATTTATGATGTGCCTAGGGGAGAAGTTGTATGTTGCATTTCTATTGATGACATTAAGTCCATTAAATTTTCCTTGGAGGAAATTAAATCTAGTCTTTTGCACATCATTCGTGACAAAGACATAGTGGCCAATATTGCTGACAAGGCATTGGAGTGGAATGAGCTTACCAAAAAAAAGTTGCAAGAAGTGCATGAGACTCTAATTGAAGCAGAGAATCAGATTTCTGCTGTTCAATATTCATTGGAGCAAGAAAACAGAAGAAGAGCAGAGGAGCTTCAAGAAATTCTTGATGAGCTTGATCTCATACAAGAAACATATGATTTGGAATGCTGTCCTGAGAGACCAAAGCATTCAAATTCTCAAGTTTTTCAAGCTTTTGACAATCTCTTGTATGAAGAAGGTGCTAGTAAGGTTTATGTAAATCCTCTTTTTGAAAATGATGAAAAAATTGCTTTAGAAATTACTGAAGGAGGGGATTTGAGTTTGTCTTCCAGCATTGGAGAGTTGATACCTGAGTTGCACGAAGTTGAATCTACTGCTGCTCCTAGTGCAACCATTCAACAAGAATTGGTAACTCTTGGATCACAAAGAAATGAAGACATTCTTATTGTTCATCAACAAAAAGTTGATGGGTTTGTTGATGAAGGTTTAATTTATTTTTTGATGAGGATGTTTGTGAGGCTCATATCAGATTTTAGTTCATCACCATCTTCTCAGAGTGATAGATTTCAGAATTGTATTTGATGAAGGATTCATGGAATCTTTTCGGCAAGTCATATCACAAGATTCTGGTTTTGATTTCTTCAACGAACAAAGGTTGGTTGAATACTTCTTGGAATTTCAAGAAGTGGCATTGCAGATGGAACGAGCGAATCAAAGGACTCGTGTGAGAGCAGTTATCAGTTTGAGAAGTGGTTCTTCATGGTTGTTAGTTTGGGATCCTGGCATTACTTGGCAAGAAGGTAATACTGTAAATTTTATGGGGGATAAACCAACATATAATATTCAGAATGTAGTCGTGATCATTTGCTTATGTGTTGGGAAATGTTTTCAATTGCAAATCAGTATTTGGGATCTCAAGTATTTTCTTATGAAGAATGGAATGCATAAAAAGGTTGGATGGAGAGATAAGTGTTAAAATTTTTGTTTTATGTTTGCTACTTCCTTCTTTCTATGTCCACTCGAGACTCTGAACTGAAATAGGAATGGATGCCATTGTGAGAAGTCCACAGTGCCCTAGGTTTCTAATTGCAGTGTTACTTGCACTCTCCAAGGCATGTAGGTCAAACACCGGCTTGATGTAATGCAAGTTAGTCTCAGCTGTTTTGATGAAGTCATGGTATAGTACTGACTTGGTCTTCTTGTGACTTTTTCACACATCACCCCATTCAAGATGGGGACCCCCTAATTTTTGCTCTGTTCGGGTCTTTTGGCTTTGGTTTCGCGTCTCTCTCTCTCTGTTTCCTCTATCTTTCCGATGATGTACCTATCTTTTGGCCTAATTTGGATTTTTGACTAAGTCTGGATTGCACTTTGACAGATGAGGGTTTTCATTCTTCAGGCTAGTTTGAGGTCAAATTGAGTTGGAAAATTCAAATCTGAGCTTGGCATTGCAATTAGGAGGCTTCAGGCAGGTTCTCGTTAAATTTTCACTGAATTTTGACAACTTACTATTTTTAGTAAGTACTCAATTTGGGACCTTTTCCTTAGGACTTTTGAAATTCTGACTGCTACACCACATTTAGGACCCTTCAAAGTGCTTACCTGCAAAATTTGATCAAATTCTGACAACTTTCTATTTTTAGTAGTTCTGGATTCGGGAGCAATTTTTAGGGTTTGCATGTATGATTTTTCAATGCATGTCTGTATAGTCTTTCTAGGTTTTTCGAGAGCTTCGCGATGGTATGACATGCATGTTAAGTTGATGACTTACTATTTTTAGCAGGTACCTGCATGCAAGCCAGCTTTCTGGGTTTTTTGAGATCTCTTGGGCAATATGACTTGCAACCACGTTCGGTAATCAGTTGATCACTTTTTCAGGCACTTACTATTTTTAGCAGGTTCACTCCAACAGTTCCAAATCTTCAGTTTCAGGTATAGAGCATTATAGAGCAACATGCAACGAGAACGGAGTTGAACGGAAGTCAGTTGAGGCACATGCAAGTGAAATTAGGGTTTCCAACTTTGGTGCCTAAAATGAGGGGTAAAAGGTGAGAATCTCCGAAAACCGATGCATGCCATTGCGATCAGCACCCTTCAAGGAGTCTACTAGTAAAATTTGAGCGTAATCTGCATACTTACTATTTATAGTAAGTCACTTCCAGAACAGGGCTAAAAATAGCAAGTGAGCACGAAAGGGAAGTGTGAACAGGTTAGTTAAGTCATGAGGATCACGTTGGGAAAATTTCAAGTCAAGAGGAGTTGCATAAGTTCAAGAATCAAGAAATTACTAAAAATAGAAAGCCAGAGCAAGCCAGTCAAAATGGGCTAAGTATTCAAGAGTCATCCTCAGAGGTTTCCCTTAACACTCCATATGCAAAAAAAGCCTAAGGCATGTAAGAAGAAAATCACAACGGGTAAAATGTGCCCAAGATAGACAGGAGGTATGAAAATTCTCCAAGGCAATTGAAATGGAAGCTTGACCCCCTAAATGTGCCCAGGTTGAGAGGAGATGCATAAAAGTTCTAAGGAATTGGAAATGGAAGCTTGACCCCTCAAATGCGCCCTCAACATGAAGAACACCCTATCAAATGCAGCCAAGGTGGTATGAGGTGAAGAAATTGTCTAAGGCGTGAACTCAAAGTGGAAGTTGACCTTGTCAAATGTGCCCAAGTTAGAAACATGAAGGAGAAATTTCCAAGGCAAGGAAAAAATGGCATGACCCCACCTCAAATGCGCCCAAGGAAGAGGAAGTAGTGTGAGAAATCTTCTAAGTCAGAAAAATGAAAGAAGCTCCCCTCAAATGCGTCCAAAGCTAGAAGGGTGAAATGCGCCCAAGGTGAACAAGATAGAAAGAATTTCCTAAGGCACAAAATTGCCTGACACCCCTTCATATGTGCCCTAAGAGGATGGAGTTGATCAAAATTTTCTAAGTCATAAGAAGTGGAAGAAGACCCTCTTAAATGCACCCACCATAGAGGAAGATGATGGAAGATTTCTCTAAGTCATGAAAAACATGGAGCTCAACCGCTCTAATGCGCCCATGAAATGAGTTCATTAAAAAATTTCTAAGGAGAGGAAAATAAAACAAGGGGTCAAATGCGCTATTGAGGGAGAAGAGATAAGAAAATTGTCTAAGTCAAAGAAAATTAAAGCTCAAGCCTTCAAATGCGCCCCAAGGAGAAATGTAAGAAAGCTTGAAAATTTTTCCTAAGGCACGAAACAAGAGAACAAGGGATCAAATGCGCCCTAAGAGGAAGAGATTAGATGAAATTTTTCTAAGGCAAAGAAAATAAGAGTAGACTCCTCCAAATGCGCCCAAGGGGGAATGGATGAAGATATGAAAATTTTTCTAAGGCAGGTAATGAAGCAAGAGCCTTCATATGTGCCCTCAAGATGGAGTGAAACTAAAACATCAAGCTCCTAAGACAAGAAGGAAAAGGTAGGTGAATGAAATTGCTAAGGCAAGAAGATGAAAACATCAAGATGATATGCACCCTAGCACACAAATGTTAAATGTGCCCATGATGAAAATTTATGTGTTGGGTGAAAATTACGTAATCAGCTTTTCGATAGATTACACAACTTGGACTTCAGCCACAGCTATGTGAGATGTAAATCTCTCCTCTCGGAAAGGGGAGGCGCCCTTCTTACTGCTGATAGAAGCAATAGTAAAACAAACAAGTAATTACAAAATGTACACAATACTTATGAAGTGGGGGGGGTTTGTTACATTCATCCTTCTCTCTTTTTTCAGAGAAGATGTTTACAATGCTTCACTGTTGGAAGTTCTTAATTCTTAATAACTCTAAACTAACAACGAGTAGTAATGCCAATACCTCTATCTTGTCAAAGCAAAGCGTAGAGGTACCAGAAGTGATTAACAATAAACTAGTAAAATAAAAGGGAAAGCTCACGAAGGCACAAAGTCGTTCCATAGCTTTTTCAATGGTGGATCTGTGAAAAGTGTGTTGTTTGTCATGTTAGAAGCAGAAAGTCTTCTTAGACGCAGCAATTCCTCGAACAACATGAACAATTACAAGCGCAAAGTCTTGTAGATTATCCAACCAAAGTATTCAAAAAACATGAACAATTACAAGCACAAAGTCTTGTAGATCATTCAACCAAAGTTAAACAAAACAAAAATGTAAATCTAAATAATGGATGTAACACAACGTTTACATAAATTACTTAGAGTCCTTCAGATTCCATAAGCTAATCACCACCAAATAAGATCAATTCATAAGACTATTGAATCCAACACAAAGTCTAGTTTGCAATCTTCTTCTTTATTGATCGAATTTCATTCACAAAGTATGAACGCAAAGTTTCACAATTCTGCTTCAAAAAGGGCAGTACTTCGTTGCAAAATACTAAAGGATAAACTTTACAATAGAAATCCCTCACATTATATAGAAAGAGGGATGAGAAAAATTAGGAATCTAATTGAGAAAATCAAGGAAAGTTAGGTAAGCGATTCAAGGAGATCTCACCTAACTTTGACCAAAGTCAAAGTGTAATTTGTTTTCAAAAGATTACATCTTCGAACTTGGTGCAATTACAATTTACAAAAGACATCTAAGATGTCAGGAAATATTTACAAGATGCATAAAAGGATGCACCGGAAATGTCTAACATTGGAGATCAAGAACCTTCTTCATGTTTCCTTGCTTTGGGCGCGGAAGTCCTCGTATTTTTTCCTGGTCTCCTGCACGAACCTCTCATCCGGACCAACGATGTAATCCACAATGGTGTGAATTCTCGTGATCGATCTCATGGCAGATGAGTGAACCTTCTTGCACCTATCAAGTTGCGTTTTCAGGTTATCCAATGTGAGCCTTGTATCACAAATGATGTTCAGTGAGGCTTCTGAAAAGTCTGAACTGTCAATCAACTTCATGATGGCTTCTTTGAAGATCTGAGATATTTTTGTGGCTGGCAGGAAGTTACGATTCTCTTCAAGAAGTTCACCTGGCAACTCTTTGATACCTTTTCCAAGAATAACACGATGTCCTTCGACATCTTCCTACACTTGGTGGAGATCTTCCGTAAGAGATTGAATTACTTGAATTTGATGTTTCAAGGATTCTCTTACCTCAATGAACTTTTCTTTGTCAGGAATTACTCCGACTTCCACCAATTTACTGAGCTTTTCCTGCTTCATCTGTGACCACGACAACAAGCATTTTTCCATATCTCTGCGCTCCTGGGAAAGCACACTTTTTAGACCATGCTAGGATTGGCTTCAATCTCTCTCTCATGCTGGTAATTTCTTTCCTAGACCATTGAATTGCAGGCAACGGTCTTTTAGAAACCTCTTGTTCATCATAGAGAGCATTCTTGATATCGCCAGGATCTGCAAAATCCTCTGGTAGGTCAGCAATATCAAGGTCTCTGATCTACTAAAAAGTCAACCTACAATAATCCATTTTGCGAATGACTTCTTCATCTCTACAATCAGCCCAGATGTCTTCAAAGCGATACTTGTGACGATGACCCTTTTGTAATTTCTTTCTGACATCCTGATAATCAAAATCAAACCTATACTTGTAGGTCTTGATTGTCATGATTTGCATCTCAGCATAAACACACTTGGCTTTCTGTACAGTTGGGATAGTATATCTGCCGATTGTCAGTGGGAACTTGAATCCACGCTTGTGGTTACTTCTTCGTTCTTTATGCACTGAAATCAGCTATCTGCATGTCTCCATGAGAACCCACTTATCCGAAGGATAACGCGGCAGCAAGTAAGGATAGCCAGTGTAGCACCCTACTCTCAAATAAGTAAACGTTGGGAATTGAAGAAATAGGCATCCAACTTTACTTACCACCTTATAGGCCTCATCAGATACCCTCCTCCTCTCAAGAGTTGGATCAAAATTGAAAAGCAAAGGTGCGAAGAAAGCATCTTCAACCTGCCTAAAGTGATGAAAGCTTTCCTTCAGTTCCAATTGATAGAAAAATTTGTACACAGGTACCAACATCCGATTTCCTTTTGTGGATAGACCTGGGAATTGTCTCATTACGGCTGCTGTACACACCAGGTAAGAAGTCATATAGAATTTCAATGTGGAAGGCGCATTGATCAATTGCTCATGTATTTCATCACTGATCTGTTTGCCCCAGTCAATGTGCACCTTTTGTCTTCTTATAATTCTAATGTATTCATACATCCAATCATGAAAAGTGGATGATTCTGGCAAGCCTTTTACTCTGCTAAAAAACGTGATCATATCTTTGACGTCATCTTTGAAATCACTTCGCAGGAGTCCCTTTGGCCATCTGGAAATAGATTGTCTAGGCTTCTTCAACCATTGAGTATTTATTAGGCTTTTAGCCTTGTTGGGATCAGCGTCAAAGACTTCTTGTGCTTTTTGCATAGAGATATCAATGTATTTCTCCATTTGAGGAACCTTGAACACAATGTCAAAGAAATCAAGGTCGAGTCTTAAAATATTGTGCCCAGAAGAATCGATCACACTTCGGCTTTCCCTGATGTAATGAGATGCCACTTGAAGGACAAATTCTGTATTGTGTGTAGCAGTAGGAAACATAGCTACCAAATGCAGGTTACTGTGTACAATTGCCCTCATCGGGTCAGGAAGAGTCTTCATCTCAGTTTTCTTTGCAAAATCAACCAAGTCTTGATGGCCAACCTCTGTGTCTTTTATTTCTTCCACCTTGGAGACCACTATAGTCAGCGGATAGACACCTTGATATTTATATTTCATTTTTCCCTTTGCTTTTGAAGAAGACGGAGGTTTACTGGCAGTCATCAAGAGCGACTGAAACTTTGATCAATCAACTTTGAAGATCCTAAAAAGAGACTGCAAGGTGTCGAGCCAGAACAAACATTAGTTGTTAAATAGCATGGGAATGCGCGAAATGAGCAACG
This sequence comes from Sequoia sempervirens, assembly GCA_007258455.2. Lineage (NCBI taxonomy): Eukaryota > Viridiplantae > Streptophyta > Pinopsida > Cupressales > Cupressaceae > Sequoia > Sequoia sempervirens. Next base: position 59,643 of record VDFB02043004.1, read on the forward strand.
ATGATGAGCAAGCGTGGAGTGGATGACAAGGCACACAAAACGATGCACAAAATGGAAGGAGCGAGCTTCAGGACTGAATTGGGCAAGTTTGAAGTGTTTCACGAAAAAATTGTGAAAAGTGTAAGGGCACACTTTTTCAGTGCCCTTACATTTTGAAAGATTTCACTTTGATGCAAGGGCGCTGAAAAACAGCGCTCCTACACTTTTCAGTGTTAGCATAAAATTCAAAATGCTAGGGCGCACTTTTTCAGCGCCTTTGCATTTGAAATAGGATTCTGGAAACAGATGCAATGATGCTTGAAAACAACGCTTGGGGTTTTTGAAGCATGGGAATGTTAAAAGACAATTTTTTTCATGTATTGAGTTGCTCTTGAAGTTTATTTCATCGCCATTGCAAATGTGGATAAGAAACAAACAATTTTACTCACAAAATGTGAGTTTCTTCAATGTTAGCTGCACCAAATTATTGTTGAAAGGGTTACGTAGAAAGACACTAAAACAAAAACGTAGGAGAGAAAGAATGAAAAGAAAAATGCGTGGGAGAGGAAAGTCACGCCAAAACGAGCCAGAACAAACAATGTGTGAGGGTGTATCAGGAAAACGTGCAAGGATAAGAGGAAAAAGCTACACAAAAGTGCGATGGAGAGGAAGCAAGGGAAAACGCGCAAGAGTAAGAGATGTGGATGAGGAAAGACCAATACACGTTTTGCAAAGCAGTAGATTTTAAAAAATTATAAAAAGGAAACATATTGATAAATTTTCAACAAGAAAGAATGCGTAAAAGAGAGGACAAAGAGAAAATGTACCTAAAATGGTGAACTCGAAAAACCCTAGCTTGATGTAAAAACAGAAGATCTTTGAAAAAACGTGTTTTTTAGTTTGAGAAGGAGCTTAGTTGAAAATTACAAACAATGAAAATAAAAAAATAGAAACACTTTTAAGTGAAAGAAAAACATAAAAACCTAACTCAAGTCGAGCAATAAATTTAGGCATGAAAAGTGGCACGATGAACGAAAAATGTGAAACACATGAAGAAACGCGCCTAGGCAAGGAAAAGACTAAGTTAGGATAAAAAGTGTAATAGCGCACTTTTTCAGCGCTCTTACACTTTGAAAGAAATCACCTTCATGCAGGGGCGCTGATTTTCAACGCCCCTACACTTTTCATACTAAGCCAATTTTTGGCTTGTGAGTAGGAGCCCACTTTTTCAGTGCAATTGCATTTTTCACAATTAACTAAGTACGAACAATGGGACTTTGCGAAGGGGCTCGTTTCGAAGGTCTTCGTGAGGCGAACATAGGGAGGTGTTCAAAATGAATGTTTGAAACTTTGGAACGCATTTCAAGGTGGCTTGAAAATCACCTCGTTTTGCGTGCTTGAACTTCACGAATCCTAGGAAACGGACAAGTTTCGTAGGGGGGTTATCCGTGGAACGAGCGCTGCTAGATTCCGTGATAACATTATGGAGGCAAAGTTTGCTAGAGAAAAATGATGAACTCTATCAGATCCAAAAATCAATCACACCTTGGAAATCAAAGCATGGAAATTAGGTAAGTGAAGTGGATTTATACTATAAGTGTTTTGATGCTCTTCTCTTTATTTGTTTTGCAGGATGAACGTCGGGACCGAAGCACGATGACTTGGGGTGATGGAGCAAGTAGTCCAGGACAACATTACAACCTTGGAAGGAGAAAAGTTACATGTTTGAAACACCTCCATGATGTCTCATTTGCACCCAAACCACGAAGGGAGATGGTGCAGGAGCACCTAGGAAACATGGGTTTTCCTGAAGTCTACAAGGAAGTTCAACTTTTTGTTGTGTTCTATTGTGGTCATGATGACCATTTTGCTAGGTTTTTTGTTTTGAATAAAACTTGATCTATTTATGATCAATGGATTGGGAGGTGGAAATCATGAATGGGTTTTGAAGCTCTAAGTTGTCTTGGTTACCAATCTAGTCAAGTGTTTGAAAACACATTGGGTTTTATAGATTGCATCACTAGGTCATCTATGAGCTCGACCCAAGCTCCTAAATGGTTTTGGAAGCCTATTTAAGGCATGACTCGACCCTGAGGCAGGGTTAGAAACATTTATTATTGAGTGACATATTTGAAGATTGAAGGAAACAGCGTTAAAAAGACAGTTTTTCTGTATTTTTGTGTTAAAACTGAACTTTAATGGAGTGACCCTGTTATTTTTCTGTGTGTAGTATGTAGTTTTATCCTTATACAAACTTGGTTTGCCTTCCTTTTGATTTTGTAGATTGTTTTCAACTTGTATTTGTAAATACTTCTGGTTCCTGTGTTTTCTGGCCTGTAACAGGCAGTTTTTAAAGAATGGAGTCCTAGGGAACCTTCCCACCGTACAACTTGTACGGCCTCTTGGGATTAGTGTCTAGGCTCCTTCATTATAAATATGGTAGCATTTAGGTTTTGTGGCAGTGCAGGAGGTGCTAGAAAAGCTTTGCCCTAGGCGAGCCAGTGCAGGCCCGGTTAGGGCAGACTTGGAGAAAAAGTTGCATATCTTGCAGGGGAAAAGAGATCTTTGAGAAATTCTTTCTTGTGAATTTAGGGGAAGGTCCTGACTATGCATGGTGATCAGGAAGAGGCTTTAGCAATTCATTTGATAGGAGAGTTTTCTGACAGTCTGAAAACAGCTTGAAAAGTTTAGAAATCCTAGGGTTCTTGACCATTTTGGTGTATGGACGGTGTATGGCCTGAGCAGGTTGAAACCCTGAAAAATCTTGGAGGAGAGGGCATGAGAAACACAGATTCTTAACAAAGAACTTAAGTCTTTGGTGGGTTTTAAAGAAAGTTGCATTTTAACCTTGTTCAGAGGCCTAGTTGGGCTCTAGGCTTGTAGCCTTCAAACCCTAGGAGAGCATTTTGAGAAAGCGATGGCAAGATAGAAAATTATGGTTGCATAAAGACCTTAGATAAGCCATTTTGAAGTTTTGTAACACCTTCAAACCCCTGCAAGAGCCTAGAAGAAGGTTGAGGTTATTTGGCCTTTAGGGCAGATTAAGGGCCAAAGGAGAGTACATGGCGAAGCACCAAGGTTGGCTTGATAGAAGGACAACATGTTGATAGGAGAGGGGTTGGTTTGACAAACCAGGGGCACCTAGTTATGAGTAGGGGCCTATAGGTTAGAAGGGTGAAGTCAAGCACCAAGGAGGTCTTATCAGGAAAGACCTAGAGCAGGAACCAGTGATTGGTTCCTCCAACCCCACTCCCTATCAGGAGATATTGGAAGAAACAACTAAGTGTTGAAATTCCTCCACAAGAATCTGAATGCACCCAACTCAGGTGAGGCAGGTGACAAGGAAGAAATGGTCGAGTCCAAGATAGGAAAATCCTTCAAGATCAAGATGGAGAAATAATGAAGACCCAAGCGTTAGAGATCATCCTCAAGCACTTCAAAGTTAAAGAATGACAGCAGGATGGATTGAAGAACAAAGTAGAGGAATTCTTCTCAAGTCTAAAGTCCTTCAATGACCCAGAAAATGTTCTCCAGCATACTTCGCACAACCCAAGATGTAATGACAGCAAGGAGGAAAATCACCATCAAGCAAGAAAAAGAAGTTGCAGTCTTGGAGTTTTAGATTGAGAAAATGCCTACCATATCAGTTCAATAAGTGGACGTTGCGTTGGCCGGATTCATCGAATTTGCAGTCAAAGAGAAAAACAGTGGGAACGCGTTTCTGGATGAGAATCTTTTGGATGATAGTGGGCATTAATTGCTCATAGTGGTCAAAGGGAGAGAGTGGGCATTCTGTGCGCATTTATTACCCCACTCCTCTTTGTGGCAGTTTTTAGGGAAGAATCTTGATTAGGGCTTATGTGGCTCAATCTGAGCCCTTCATTGTAATTCAATCTGAGCCATCCATTGAAATTGGCCAACTATAAAAGGGGTATCCCCCTTCATTTGTACATCATAGATTAGAAGATAGGAACTCAGGAGATAGAGCATAAAGAGATAGCATAGCATAGATTGATTGATAGCATAGTGTTGTACCCAAAACCAAAATTTTTGCTTCACTAAGGCATTTTGCTTAATTGAGTCTTAATCTTGTTAAAGTGATGTCAGAAGGTCGTTTTTGGGGTTTTTAAATATGGAGTTGGTGTTGGTGTCATGTCAATCTGTTACTGAAGAAATTTGAGAAAAGTGAAAATCTGAAGGAAAATCATCAAAATTTTCTATCTCTGGAGAAGGAAGCACATTTTCAAATGGGCACCCTATCTTTTAGGGGCTCAGATCCTGTTTTTAGGGTTTGTTACTTCCAACAAGCTTTTGTCCGGCATCATGTCAGCTTCGTAATGAACTATCAAGCTTGTCAAACGGACTTGTTTCATGAAAGTTATGGAAGATATAGCGCAAAATGAGAGGAGAGTCAGAATTGGCTAACTCTGAGAAAAAGAGCAGCTTTTGAAAAAGGTGCCCATCTTTTTGAGGTGTCAAATGAAGGTTTTTGGTTAGATGCCACCCAAGATGTTTTCTCACATTTGTTCGAGCTTCGCAACGCATTCGTCAGTGGGTGAATTTGAGTTGTAGAAGTGCTTGAACCTGAGGTCAAACATGGGGTCAAGTCTTAATCAAAATATCGAGGAATGAGCAAAAGAGCACTTTTTTAGAAAGGTGCCTGAGCTTTTCAAGTCTTTAATGCCTTCTTTTTGATGATCTCAGATATTCAATTTGTCCGTGTTACGTTCAGCTTTCCGTTGCCTGTCTCTGTCAGATCAGAAGATGACTCAGCAGCTTGCAGTCAGGGTTTTAATGTTATTTTGGTCAGTTCCAGAAATGACCAAGTCTGGGAGTAAAAGAGCAACTTTTGAAAAAGGCGCCCTTGATTTTCACCCTTCAGATGATGTATTCTGGAAAATTGTGCCTTTGCAGCTGTCATGCAGAATGAAGTCAGCTCCGCAGTGAACCTGTGATCCAATCCTGAAAATTGGTGAATTAGAAGTTATGAAAAATTTATTTTTCCCTTCGTTTGAGATGCAGATGTCAAAATTTGACTAAGTCTGAGAAAAAGCGCAGCTTTTCAAAAGGGCGCTTGGATTTTTGAGCCTTCAAATGTTAGTTTTATGGTGTTCAGTCTCAAGGTACCTTTTGATCAGTTTTTATCCTACTCTGCGATGCACCTGTCAACTAGCCAATCGGTGGAGTCAGTCAGCCAATGTTAGAGGATGAATAGAGGTCTCGAAAGAGGGTTAAGTCTGAATTTTCATGAAAATTGGCTAAGTCTGAAATTCGCCTTAAGAGGTCAAAGTTGAGTTTTCGAAATAAGTTGACTAGTGCACCTTAACTTGAGTTCTGACTTCAATTAGACTGAACGTTTTTTGGGTTGTCATCTTCAGTTCATATATTGGCATATTGAGTGATCTTTCAATTCGCATGTCAAGTTAACTAGTTTGCATGTCCAGTTAACAACTTTGCATGTTGAGTTAACTTGTTTGCATGTTCACTTAACTGAAGATTATGTTTGAAAGTCAACTTAAGTTTGCATGCATGGCGAATTTTGGTTGAAATTGTGAACACTTAGTGAAGTTTGTGCTTCATTCATTGTCAACTGGAGTTCTGAAAAGGGACGCCATATCTAATTAAAGCATGAAGCATGATTTTGTTTAGTATGGCGAGTTCATTCTTTGTCAACTGAAGTTTCCAAAAGGGTCGCCATATTTAGAAAAGATTTAAAGCATGAGGTTGAAGTTGGCGCTTCACTTTCTTCATGTTAACTAAAGTCTTAAAAGGGACGCCTTAATTCTTGTTTGTAAATTTAGTGAATTTTGAAGATGGCAAATTCAACAAGGATTGTTAACTGAAGTCTAATTCGCATGAGGTTTTAAATAAATTTGTAACTGAAGATTGAAAGGGAAACCCTAAAGCATGGTGCTTTATTTAGCTATTTTAGTTTCGGTTAACTAAAATGAGGTTCAATCACAAGCCAAGCGCCATTTTTCAAGGTTTGATCTTTTGTGCGAATTTCATAGATGAAAGTCTATTTATTCAAGCATTGGTGTCCATTATTTCATGATCTCAAGCTTCGAAATATTCATTTTTCTTGAGCGAGCAGCAAGCTAAAAGTGCTACAGGTGTCAGAAATTAGCATTCTTCATAGCAACGGATTCAGATTGTTCAGAGGAAGAAGATTCCAGACTTTATTTTCACTTTGCATGCAGGTTTTATCAAATTCCTAAAGAAGATTGGCGAATTTTTTAGAAGCAGAACAAGCAAAACTTTCTATCTTCTGTCTTATTTCTTCTATTTTCTCATCTTAGGTACTTTCTTCGCATGTCAAAGAAATTCAACATATTTTCAGAGTTTGATCATCTGGGTTCGCATACTTCAGTATTTGCAGCAAAACCCACGTCTTAGATTTTTTCGAGAAAATTGCCCTGTAGTCTTCATTCTGAAGCTCTGTGCATTTTTCTGAGAATTTCTTTGCATGTGGGCCAAAATCACATCTTTTTGAAAATCAAATCATCTGGGTTTGTTCAAAATTCCGTTGTGCACAAAACCCACGTTTCATAAAAACTTCAAATTTTTTTCCTGTCTTAGGCTATTTTTAGCCTTGTCTAGAAGTTTTTAGTTTTTCCAGAAAGTTCTTCAAGTATATTCGACTTTACAGTCAAAAGTTCTCATTTTCAAAATGCAGCTCAATCTCATTGATTATAAGGCAAAATCTGCCCTTACACATAATTTTGTCAAAACTTCAAATACAAACCTAAATCATGTTTATCCAGTAGTTAATCTGAGCAGTCTGGAGGGTGTTAGCAACAATGCGTTGAGGAATCTTGAGCGTTCCGGATTGTTAGCAGCAGCATCTATTCCTGTTACCACTTTTGATCTCAAGTTTGTTCTTGCTTGTATCAAGCATTATGACTCATCTTCACGACAAATCAGATCAGTTGATGGGAGGGTTGTTTGCAGTCTCAAACCAAAAGATATAGAGAAATGTTTTGCTATTCTTCCACATTCAGATAACTTTACTATGGTTATTGAAGCCTGTGAGAAGATATGGGATGGAGATCAACAGCGTTCACAGAGAAAGGTAGCTCAGAAATGGTTGAAGGTTCAGAAGACTAACATGCCTAAGAAGGTTGGTCGTGGTGAATTCAAGGACGAGGTTGCTGTTTTGATAACTTTGCTCAACCGAGTTACAGGCCAAGAGGATGCTAGTACTTTCCGTTCATGGATGTTTTACCTTATTTCCAGAATTCTTGATGGTACAGAACGTTTTGACTGGGCTATGTTGATTAGTGATTGCTTACATCAGCAGATTACTAATTTTCTCAAGTTTCATGAGTTTCATATGATATCATACTTGGTCTACTTAGTTGCATTCCAAGGCAGCTACAAGTTTCTAAAGACTAATGGCACTCTCGGTGTTCAACGTATTCACGAGTATTATCCTCAGTTAGAGTTCTCTCAGTCTGAACAAAATTTCCGAGCAGTGAATGATCACTTTTCTATGAGGACAGTTAGGGATCTTGACAACGAAATGCACATTCGTATTTCTGCCGAGGAAAAATCAGCGATGGAGACTTGGGCGGATTGGTTTATCCAATTCCCTACTTTCACATACATCCGGGTTTATGGATATGTTGGAGAGCCCCTGATGTTGCCGAGGTATCCTTCAGACAAGGTCATCTTCATGGAGTTTCTCAGGCAGATGCAGCATGTTCATTTCTTTCTTCGCAATCGTCATAAGACTGTAGCTACTTTTCCATTTGCATTGGGGATTTTCACATGCAATGCGGCAACAGACGCCAAACTTATGTCAACCGAGTTAGAAAGATTCAAGCTCAAAACTCATACCGAGAGGCGTTCTTATGATCCTTTGGGTCATTATGCAAACAGGTTAGAGCGAGGGATTGCACATAAGCCAGCACTTGAAAATTTCTGGGCAAATTGTGAAGATGAATTCGAGGTTCGTTGTCGTCACTATTATAGACTCACTATTGGTCAGCTCTCTGATTACCTATCAGAAGATGTTGATGGTCTATCAGATGATGATGGAGAAGTTCTTCTCAATTCATTTGACAGAGATCAAATTGCTCGGCAGCCACTTCGTTCACCAGATTGGTATGCTAAAGAGAATACTTCTATTGAGGAAGTTTCTAGATCGGTTATCAAGATCAGTAGGCAGTTCTTGGAGAGTAAGCGGAAGCGTAAGTCAGTTCCTGTGACAGAGCCGCCAGAGAAGTTTGCTTCATTGCCTTCTACTTCTAGGTCAAGACCTCGGGTCAAGGCTATTGTGATTCCTCCTGAAGGAGTTAGACTTAGCGGAAACACGGGGAAGAGAGCTACTGGAAAGAGGAAGCAGAAACAAGTTGAGAATGCACCTGAGGTTCCAGTAGAGACAGTCATTCAGGCTGAACCTCACGTTTCACCTCCTAGTTCACCACATGTACAGCCTATTGACATAGATTCAGAACCTGAGATACCAATTCGAGTTGGATCAGAGACAACTGAACCGCCACAGGTGGATACATCAGGGACAGTCTCTCCTCGGATTGATGATATTGTTCAGTCTTGTTGGCTCGAGAGGTCTTTGGGGAGGCAAAGGCGAGAACCTTCGTATAACCTTGATTTATCAGAGTTCGGTGAGCCTTATCAGAAAAGGTCGAACAAGAAAATCAAGAAACAGGTGCATATTGAGAAAACTCCAGAATCAGAGATTGTTATAGAGGTTGCTGTTCCTCCAGAGGGTAAGAGCTTAGATGAAGTCGAAGTTGGAGACTTTACTTTCACTAAGGCAAATCTAGGCAGGACTACACGAGAGACAGATGTGACTCTTCTTAAGATTGTTACCAATAATCTTGAAGAACGTATCACGAAGGATGGAGAGGATAAGGCACTGCTTAAGGCTGAAAATGGTCAACTTCGTCAATATATTTCTGATCTTGTTCATGGAAATTCGAATAGAGCACCTGCTCTTCCTCAGAATACACCTGTAGAACAACAAAAGCTTGATCAGTTAGTCAGTCATGGCAGACTTTTGGACAACTAGATTGAAAGTTTAGTTGCTACAGGTCGACATCTTCTTGCAGATTTGTATCAGTTGAGGAGTGATGCACATAAGCTTCGTCAAGGTGTTCAGTTGCTAGAGATTTCAGTTGCAGAGAGTTTAGCCAAGGATTGTGTTCTTGTGTCTCAGTTGTCTGTTGCATATGATGCCCTAGAGATTGATGAAGATCAGGAGAAGGTTTTTACTTGGAGAGAGCAGCACCTTTTCAAAATGGAGACATGTGAAAAGATCTCTGCCAAGTTGTTTTCGTTGAAAGATGATGTAATTGGAGTACTTGCACTTGTCAGTGGTTTTGTTGTTCAAATTCCGTGTCATTATCTTCTTGAAGATGGCACGTATGTTGAATTGGACAAAGTGCAAGCTGAATTTGAAAAGCTGATTCATGATAACCTGGAGGGAGACCCTATGGCGCCTAAGTTGGAGAATATCTCAGTTATTTCAGCTAGTTTCAGAAAGGCGACTGAAGATGTTAGAGAAGGCATGCATACGGTCAAAGAAAGTGGCAGAGAATTGAAGAAGCAGATTGTTCTTTTGGATAGCATCAAAGTGCCTGAGGACAAAGAGATTGATGAGTTCTTGGTCGAAGTGTTAGACCGAGATGACATGGAGTGATCTGCCAGTTGGAACTTGCAGTTAATTTCGAGGGTTGAGTCATGAGCAGCAGTTAACTCGACTTTCAGTCTTGAGTTTACTTGCTGACTTCACACATGCTTATCTCTTCCTTGGAATTATCTACACAGGAGTTAGGGTTAGGGTTTCCAGTTAACTGAGGGTAGTGTCCAGTTAACATTGCTTTAAATAAGGACATGCATGCTTGCACATGGTCCATTTAGGTTAAATGTTTCGGTTAACTGATGGTAGCTTTCCAGTTAACTGTATAGTTTATTTCATTAGGGTTTAGTAATAAATCTTGCATGCATGGCAAGATTGTAGTTAACTCAAGGTGATTTTAGGGTTCCCTACACCTTGATGTATATAAATAAGAGCTTTTGCTCATTTGTAATTAACTTTTGCACGAGAGAGAAATATATGCTGTGCCTACCTTGCCCTCAATATTGCTCTTTTTGTATCTGTTCATGCGTTTTTGCTGTTATAGTGAATTGTTATGCCACATAGGGTTTCATGCAATTATAATGGTGAATTCTTTCCTTAGTTAGATAAAATCTATTTTGTGTTCAATAAGCTTGTTCAGATTGAGATGATAGTTGTGCCACCTTGCCTTCAAGTAGAGAATCTGCACTTGGTTATCGTGTGTTGTTGTGAATAATAAACTTATTCGGATTGAGCTAATAGTCGTGCCACCTTGCCTTCAAGTTGATAATCCGTATTCAGTTTATCGTGTGTTGTTGTTACCAATAAGCGTGTTTAGATTGAGCTGATAGAGGTGCCACCTTGCCTTCAAGTTGAGAATCTACACTCGTTTATCGTCTGATAGTCAAACCTTGCTCCGTTTCCTCATGCTCTGTTTTCTTGAGGAGACTGGATAGAATTTAAGTAATTAAGTTTAGTTGTAGTTAGTAAATCTGCAAAACCAGAAAATACTCAGCTGCAACGTATATAGTTTTCGAGAAAGCCTTGTACCTCTACAGCTGAAACAAAAAGACAGGATATAGTTTAGTTTATTTCCATTTGCAAGTACTTTTTTCAAGCACAACGAGGGAGCTTCTCCTCCTAATTTGAAGATCATTCATTGCGTAGTGTGCATAGCTGTCCGTACCAACTCTTACTCCAGAGGTGCTAGTTGTTACGCCAACACATAGCATAGATTGAAGAGGAAGGAAAGTTTTCAAATTGAATGCTTTGTAAGAAGTTGTTGTGAACACTCCTATAATAAAAAGAGTTATCATTGCTTGTGGTTTCATCTTTTGTTGTGGGTAGCTAGTGAGACTTCTTCGTCCTTCCAATTTGCTTAGGATCTTAAAGTAGAGCTTAAATAGATTAAAGTAGATTTCCATTTATGCACGTAGATAGTTGTGGAATGTGGTGGTTGAATTAAGCAAGCTTCGTTAATCCATACCACTAGTGGGCTCATTGATGGTGAGTTCGCCTTGCGTGGTCAATTGGAATAGTTTGGACTTAACTTCGATTATGATTTATATGTTGGTATGCGTCGTTGTGATGGTATCTTCATGTTAAGTTGTGATTTGAATACCCCTAGTTACACCTTTGAAGATTGCACCGATTCTGTGGAAGCTGTCCAAGGTGAGGCAAAACAGAGCTTGTTGAAGTTTGCAAGAATTGATCTCCACGTCCCGTGCCCAGAGTAGATCATAGCATTTTCTAATCCCTACAACCATTCAATTCCGCACTTTCTGGTTAGTCTAGGAAACTTGAACTTCACTGATAAATCTTCCGAATCTTCGAAAACCCTTTTCCTTGGAGTGAACAATTACGTAAGTCCCCCTTGAGATACCAACAAATCACATCGAGCCAACTGAGACTACGTCCACTACATGAAGGAACCTTGGAGTTGAATGCATGATCTTTCTCGCAATCTTAGCATGCAGGATATTTTGATCAAGAGAGGATAGAGTCACCGTTGGTAACTTTATTCTGTGTTGGTGCGGTCATAAAACACCCGTCAACAGATCTTGAAATCATTGGGAGTGTAAACCTTGAAGAATAACTATAAACTCGCCTATGTTCAGACAAGTTTTGAGCAACTTTCTATTTTTAGAATGCTGGTTTTTCTCCTTCAAACGGACAAATTTTCGAAAATTTTATGAGATATGGGTTTTGCTCAAAATTTTGTTGCAAGACAACCCAGATCGTTCATTTTTGAAAATTTTTAGTGTAGACTGAAAAAGCAGCAAACCCTAATTTCTTCAAATTTTTCACAAAAAAGTTGGCACCTAGGTTTTGTTCAAAAGAAATTTTGGAATGAACCCAGTTGATCAGATTTGAAAAATATTGAGGGCTGATTGAAAAAGCAGCAAACCCTAGAATCTGAAATTCTCTTGATAAAAGCTATGATCTGGGTTTTCTTCAGAAGAGTGTTTTAAGAGGACCCAGATGATCAAAATTTGAAAAATTTGATGATTTCTTTGACATGCAAGGAAAAAGCAGCTGCTGCAACTTGAGATATCTCTTCAAAAACTCTTCAGAATGATGAGATGAAAAGACTCAGATTGCTAAAAATTGAAAACCTTGACCTTCTCCTTCAAAAATTTGATGTTCTGGATGAAAAAAGCATGAAAAAGTAAGGTCTTATGTTGCTGGTCTGAAAATTGATGAAGAATTTCTGAAGAATCAGCAAGTTGAAGCCTTGAATCTTGAAAAGAAAAACTCTGAAGTTGCTTCCCCTCTTCAATTTGGACGCCACCTGCAAAGAATGATGAAAATTGAATGATAAAAGCCTCTTAAATAAGCTCTAGGCTTGAGATAACTCTGCTTTCTTTTTTCTTTTATCCTCCAAACCCTAAAATCTTCTTGTACATTGAATTTGGACATTCTTCTTTCATCTTGAAATTTTGAAATTTTGAAAAATTGGCTAAGGCATGACGATTTGGGCACCCTTCTTGGCTAGAGACGCCAACTCTCTCCAAACTTAGTCAATTTTTTGAAGTTTTCAACTTTTTCTCAATTTTGAACCCTGTTTGATCCCTGATCTCCGACTTCCAGATTGATCTGAAGGACGAGCTGAATGTTTCATCACGAAGCCTGATTGAATCTGAGAAGATCATTCTGGAGGCAACTTTAGCTAGAAACTTCATTTAAACCTTCAAAATCATGGGCGCCCATCTTCTTTTGGGGCACCCAACTTCATCAGACTTAGCCATTTTTTGTTCTTCAAGTTCTTCACATCTCCCTTTGATCAGATATCTGATGAAATCTTGATTGTGGGAGCTAGACTGATCAGATCGGCTGACTGACTGTCCTGTTGGATAGCTTGAAGGATTTCAAGAAGGGTCTCCTGGGAGTGATATCTCCTGAAATTTGAATCTCAGGGGTCAAAAGTTTGGGCGCCCCTGGCTAGTTGGGGTGCCCAACTTCACTAGAGTTAGAAATTTTTCAATATTTTCGCCTTTGCTCTTGACTTCTAATATTTAGCTCTTGTTTCTCCCTTTGTTCAGCCTTCGACATTTCATGACTGCCAACTCAGATTGACGAGCTGATGGTCTCGTTGGAAAGATTGGTCGAATTTGAAGAAGACATGCTTGAGGCTCCTCTAGCAAATTCATCTATTTAAGCCCTTAAAAACTTGGGTGCCTATCTCCTTCTGGGGCACCCAACTCCTCCAGACTTAGCCATTTTTTTCTCTGACTTTCATCTTCAAACTTGATCCTTCATTCTATACCTTCAGCTTGATCTGGATTTGCTGGAGATTGACAAGTCCGATGATCTGACGAAGACATCCATTGCGAAGCTGACTGAATTCTGAAGAGATTGAGCTCATTTGCAAACCCTAACTGTTGAGTTTGACCTTTCAAAAAGCTAGGCGTCCCTGGGCACCTGGGGTGCCCAAAGTTCCCAAACTTAGAAATTTTTCTGAAGTTTCCATGGTTTGCATTCTATCTTTTGGTTGAAACCTCTCCGTTTGATCTTGAATTCCGGGTGACTTGTTGATCTGATGAATGCGCTGCTGGACTCATTGCGGAGTTGGGAAGAATCTGAACAACACTGCTTGGAAACATGAACCCTGATTCCACCATCTAATGCCCTGAAAAGTTGGGTGCCTATCTCCTTCTGGGGCGCCCATGGCTAGCAGACTTAGTCATTATTTTGCAGATTTCAACTTCCTCCTTCGTTCTTCGTGCACGTTCATCATCTCATCTTTTGTTTAGTGCTTAAACGTTGAATCTGACACCTGGCAGCTGACTGGCCTCCATTGATGACTTTTGGAGTTCTTGAAATGCTTTCTAAAAATTAAAAAAACATAAGTGACCCACTAGGTAAAAACTGATCGTTTTGTGATTCTGACTGCACCAGCCTAATGAGGAAGTATTTTGAGCCAAACAAAATCAATTTGAACCCTAGCGGAAAAACTTTCTATTTTTAGAAAATTTTCCTAGCATCCATTTCGAAAGAAACCTAGAAAAACCCAAAAAAAGTTACTATTTTTAGAAAGTTTCTAAAAATAGTAATTTTCCTAAAAAGTAGGGATGAAAAACTGAGATATGGGTTTTGTAGACTAGGTTGCTTTAAGCAGACCCAGATCGTTAGATTTTGAAATTTTCAAATTTTTACCCCTCATGCAAGACATGCAAACCTCAATTTTGACCTTTTTTGACAGATTTGACAAGATTTTTACTCATTTCTTCAAAATGTCTAAGTGTAACAAAAATTTTAATTTTGAGTGTAACAAAACGATAACCATTAATCTCCAAATTCCCAAGGAGGCATCAACATCTGTCCAAGGTGTAGATTGAAATAATAGATTATAAAAAAAAATGTTGATAGAACTTGAAACTTTGGATCAAATTGCACATTTGTCTTTTGATTTATTTCTTCAAACTTGCTCAATGATTTACAAAGATTTGGGACAGCAAAGGTACGAAATCATACAAAATTGTGATCAAACCAAACAACTCTCATCCAAGAGTGAACAGATATTGACTTGCAAGCTTGATGGCACAATGGCGTAGCAATTTTTTGTAGTAATAAAAGTTAAACAATAATGAGCAAGGCTTCTCTTATTTATAGAAGCTCAAAGGAGTAGGGAACCCTAAAATCTCCTTGAGTTAACACTTAGTTCTTGCTAATCTGCAAGATTTATTCCTTTTTTTAAAAGTAGTTAACCTAATAGTTAACTGGAAATTCTACTTCAATTAACTGATTCTAAACTAAAAGAGAACTCTAATATACAAAAGTGTCTCCAAAATAGACATGCACAATTAGTGGGACAATGAGTTAACTTGGAAAGAGGCATCAAGTTAACTCCTGTGTTATAAATGCTATTTTGGAGGGGTAGGACGTCCTAACTGAGTGTTTACACCTCATCAACTCGAGTCATCATTTCCTCTAACCAGTCGTTGACTGTCTCTGCATCTGGACAACATCACATGCCTTAACTGTCAATTCACTGCTTGTCAACAACTTGAGCAATCCTGGAAATATCTGCATACTTAAACTGGCAGTTCATTGACTGGTAACTTTGGTGGCTCTGTAACTGGAGTGATGGCCTCTGTCTCTTTTGTAGCTTTATGCTTCTGATGCTTTTCTTGATTCTTCCCAATGAAAGAGTGTTATATGATGAAACCGCTAAGTTTGAATGCGAACACTCTGGCTGTGAGAAATGCACACGAACTGGCTGCACACGCAAAGCTCCAATGGTATTCAACCCTCTAAATTGACCTTCGAAGGCTATCAAATATACGAGGTGAAACCATATCGAACCTATGGACTTTGAGTGTCTATACCTGTCAATCTGTCCAAATTGACCTCTAGGTGCGCCCGATGCAAATCGGTGTCTACTATTTTCAGGAAATCATGGAGTAACACCATTTTGGTCTTGTATTGTACCTGAGAGAACTGCATTTTGAAAACCTTGAAGATTGACTGGGCACATGATATTGTTTGGACAAATTTTCTGCAACTGCTAAAAATAGCCTTGCTGAGAAGTACTTTTTATGAAATTCTCTGAGACATGGGTTTTGTTGGAAATAATTTTCTGAATGAACCCAAAACATCAAAAATTCCAAAAAGTTACTTTTCCTCGTACATGCAAGAGCCTTTCGGGGTAGAAGTTTTAGAAGCAGCAGAAGCTTATTTTTCTTGAAAAAATATGACACATTAGTATTGTAGGTGCTTCAAAGTTGAACAAACCCAACTTTTCTGATTTTTGAAATTGTGGCTTTTTCCCGAAACTCTAAAAAAAAGGGGCAGCAGAGCAACTTTTTTTGGAAGAATCTGGCACATGGGTTTTGTTGAAACTGTTGTGCTAATCATACCCAGAAGGTAAAATCTATGAATAATTGTCGTTTACTTGGACATGCAAGAAGATCTAAGACAAGAATAGAAGAAAAAGAGGGGAAGAAGTTTGGAAGTTATAAACCGCCTCTCTGAATCTTCAAGAAAATCACGCCTGGAGATGTGAACCCTGATAAATTGTTCTTCTATACAACTTATTCTTGAAAACATGAAGAACTGTAATGTCCCTTCCTTAGGCAACTCAGACATTGGCAGAGGTTGGCCTACTACGAGGGTTCCCGTAGGCCAACAGTTTGGTTAGGGGACCCAACCGGGGTTGTGGATCCTTGTTGGGAGTTTTTCAAGCCTTCAGTTTGGGGTTCAGAGGATGAATCCAAGGTTAATTTGGAAATATTAAAGTTGTCTCTAATGGAATAGTAAAGGGATGAATAGTAACAGAGAATTAGAAGGATGAATAGTGAAAAGTTCACCCCCTTGTGCCATGATGTCTAGAGACATAACTTGGGGCTTTTAAAAACAACTTAAAAGATAAAAAATGGGGGCTTATTGAAAAGCCACGCCTAGCATGAGGAGACAAGAAATTTTTAGTAAAAATACTTAAAAAGTATTCTTGTTGCTAAGTTAGAAAACCATAAAAGGGTCGACCTCTTTGGGGGAATAGTAAAAAGTTATAAAAAGAGGTTGCAGGCTGCCATTTGACATATCATGAGTTTACATTTTCAGAGCAGCTTGCAGGTTGGAGCTCAAGGAGGGTTTCTACATGAAGATTTGGCCTTCCAAGAACGAAAACTCTTGGGATAAGGGAGTGTTGGACGTAGCCCCAGCATTCTAGAAGGTAAAAACATCATAAAAAAGATTTTTTATCAGTTTCGCAGCAAGTATTTGGGAAGGATATTGCAGATCAGACATTTGGAGGGGAAGAAATTCATATCAGTTTGCAAACCAGACCTTTTTGAGGGCATTTCTACCATCCTATAGGAGTCTTACAGTCAGCCACACCTCCGTTGGGCATTTGGGCTTCAAACCCTAGGTGCCAAGTGGAGTTCTTGAAGATTTGGAGCTGAAAATTCACCTACAGCAGTTGCAAAACTCATCTCACCTGGAACCGAATTGTGGAGTCATATTTAGAGCTGGGAGAGTTCAAAATTGTTGTCATAGAATTATATCAAACCTGAGAATTTTACTTCAGCCTTGTAATAGTTCATTTCCAGGTCTATGGATGAATGGGTATGTTGCATTTAGCCCACATTTATGTAATTACAGTATTTTAGTAATTGACCTATTGCATATTTCAGTTATCTTCTATTTCCAGCAATTGTATATGTCATGTTATTTGCATAAAACACAAAAACACCAAAAAATTAGAAAAAAAACAAAAACAAACAAAAAAAAACCTCTCCTATTCGCAGGTCAAAGACTTCTTGAAAAGACAAACTCAGAAAAATCAGATCAGATTGGGTTGGGAATCTTTCAAGAACACTAAGAAAACCCTCTGTTAGATCTTCAAACGACTTTGGAGAGAAAAAATCTTGTTCTTGGACTTCAACCTGCAAAGAAAGATAATGAATAATGATGCCTAAACTTGATAAATAGTGTTTGATGTTGAATCAATCAAGTTTAGGTGCCAACACTTAATTGAGGAGTCAATCTGCCTGATCAAGAGTTCACTAGGGAAATTTCTACCAATTTGGGGACATTTTTAGACATGAAGAGGCTTTTAAAATATCTCAACTTCAGTCAACTGGGCCTATTTTGACTTTAGGCGTCCAAGTTGAGGAGTTGAAGATTTTTTATCCTTTTTTTGTGACAAAGTGCCTCTATTCGATCCTTGATTCCGGTTGCTTGATTGATCTTGAAGTCTTGCTGACAGATGCATTGCAAATTTGGATCAACTCTGAAGAAGTGTGCTTGGTAGATGCAAAACTTAAAACCTGAATCTAATGCCTCAAATTCTTGGGCGCCCTTTCCCAAAAAAGTGCATTTTTACTAGACTTAGTTTTTTGGATGCTTTTCAATTTCTCCATTTTGACCTTCAGTGCTTTGATCTGAGATCCCCGATGACTGATGATTCCCATTAATGTGCTGAAACATGGAGTGGATAACCAGTTCAGTCCCAGAAAGGATGACTAGCCTTGCAGGTTCTGAAAGTTTATCTAGAGATCCCAAAAGTATGGGCGCCCCTGGCCTATAGGGGTGCCTTTAGCCTTTTGTGTTTTAATTTTCACCTTGCAATCTTTCATGAACTACCCCAGTTTGATCTCCGCCATCAGATGTTTGATTTATCTTTTGAATCTACTGACAACGTCATTGCTTAGATTGATCAAGACAGAGAAAGAATTCCTGGAGGTTACAGAGCTTGAAGGTTGCATCTGGTTGCCCAAAAAGTTGGGTGCCTATTTTTAGGAAGGTGCATTTTCTTTGATACTTAGTCAATTCTTCATGTCCTTCATCTTGCCTTTGCTTCCAATGTTTTTCGCTTCCTCTTCATTTGTGAATGCTTGACAGGTCCTGTGAGCTTGCAACTGATTGATTGCGAAGCTGAAAGGATGTTGAGAAGATGCCTTGGAGAAAGCAATTGTTGAAAACTACAATAGGTGGCTCAAAATGATAGGCGCCCCTAGCCAGTAGGGACGCTTTTGCCTCGATGTCTATTGATTTAGACTTCATTTTGCATGCTCGAATGATCAACAGCTGCCATTATTTGATATGTCAAAACATAGTTTTTGGGAAAATCAAGTATGGACTTTAAATCAGTTTGATGTCAAGAAGATACTGTGAAATTTGGAAAAAATTGAAAATTAGGGTTTCTTCATCGCTGTTTCAAGTTGTGAAACCCTAAAAATTGATAATTGTCAGAATTGGCTGAAATTAATTTTGATTTTCTTATTTCACATCACAATCACAGTGGTGAAGTCAGTTTAAGCCTGGTGGGTAGTTTTCACTTTTTTAGGAGAAAAGTTAGGACCTCTGAGGTTGTCAATGGCAGTTGGCCAATATCAGGTGTCAAAAATCTAAGCCTGAAACTCAAAGTAGAACATTCTATGATAAATGATGCTGAAATAGATGCTTCACGATGGGGGGGATTTTCAAATGGCGAAAAGTGCAGAAAATATTCTATGTCTGGAAACATTTCACTTTGTAACGTGGGAGACACTTGCGCAATCAATGTGCAAATCAACTTTACAGTGTCCATAAATGTGAAAGTGGTGAAATACAGTCACACATACGCGTCAGTAGCAGTAATGCTTCTGCGTGGTTAACTCAGCAGCCAACATGGTGTTTACAGAGCGCGAAATGGAGGAAATATTACTCCCAGAGCAAATTTACGCCCCTGTAGCTCAGGGGCGCCCTTCAATTTGGAGGCTCGGATTCAGTGTTTTATGGTTGCAGATACATTCATTCTCTTCGAAATTCAGTCAGCTTTCCAACAAGCTATCAAGCGAGTCCATCTGACTTGCAGAACTCTGGCAATCGAAGGTGGAAGCAAAAGTTACGAAGAGTTTACCCATCATAGAGGCAGTCAAATTTGCAATTTTTGCACCCCAGGGGCATCTATGAAATAGACCCCTTAGATGATTTAATTTGCAGATTTCGTTTCTGGGGAAACTCTTTTGATTCAGCCCAGCTCCACGATGCACCCATTCGTGAGATCGTCAGATGTGCTGAGTGGTCGTGGCAATGGTTCCAGTAAGCATGTAAAATAGAGGGTGGATAGAAGTAGAAATATCAAACTGTACCTCTATAGGCCAGGGGCGCCTAGCCTTTTGGCTAGTTAGATGGGGTTTTTAGCAGCCATCGTCTTTATGAGACCTGTGTAGAATCCTTCTAGCTATTTAGTGAATCCAATCGTCAACCCTTAGGGTTTGTCAAATGCCCATGAGTGAAGGATCAATGGAAATTACTAAAGAATGAAAACAAGCAAAAAAATGGCTATGGAAGTGTTGATGTGTTTTTCGTGACCGTACCAATGCAGAATAAAGTCGCCAACGGCTACCCTATTCTCTCTTGATCAAAGTATCCAGCATGCTAAGATTGCAAGAAAGTTCATGCATTCAACTCCAAGGTTCTTTCAGTGCGAATAGGCTCAGTTGGCTCGATGTGATTTGCTGGTATTTCAAGGGGACTTACGGAATTGTTCGGCAGCGGAGAAAGGAATTCAAATGCTCGAAAGATTTGTCTATGAAGCGCGGGTTTCCTAAACTAACCAGAAAGTACTGAATTGAAATGGTGTAAGGTTAAGAAAGTCTAAATCTATTCTAAGGCGTGGGACATGGCAATCAATTCTCACAAGCTTCAACCAGGCTCTGCTTTGCCTCGCTTCGGACAGCCTCCACAGAACTGGTGCAATCTTCAGAGGAGTAGCTCAAGGTGTTCAAATCACAACTTAGCATGAAAATACCATCACAACGACGCATATAAACATACAAATCATGATCGAAGTTAGGTGCATGATATTCCAGTTGACCACACAAGGCGCATTCACCATCAGCGAACACACTAGTGGTATGGATAGACGAAGTTTGCTCAAATTAAAGACCACATTCCACAATTACTATCTACTGCTTAAAAATGAAATTACGTTACTCTACGCTACTTGAAGTAGAAGGGATGAAGAAACCTCGCTAGCTATCCATAACCAAGACGAATTTCACCATCAATGAAAAGATCTTTTATTATGAAAGTTTTACACGACAATCTCTTACAAAAGTTTTCAAAACTTTCCTTCTTCTTCAACTACACTATCAATCTATACTAAGCTACTTCTAAGTTGTCCCTCTACTCTAACTTCTACTCTAATTCTACTATCTCATGAATGTACAAATGAAGGGGGACTCCCCCTTTATATAGCTGGCCAAGTCCAACGGACGGCTCAGATTACAATCGGCTGGATGGCCCAGATTGTGCCACCTCAGCCCTAAACAAGGTTTACCCTAAAAACCGCCACCAAGAGGAGTGGGGTAATAAATGAGCCATTAATGTCCATCATCTTCTAGAAGATTCCCGTTTGTAGACGCGTTCACACTGTTCTCGATCTTCTTCTTTGTCACTTGAGTTATACTAAGTCTCAACACTTAGCCATTTTTCGCAACTTTTCTTCCTTCTTGATTTATCATCTTGGACTATTTGCTTCATCACTTTAAGTCATCATCGTTTGGCCTCGACGTTCTCCCTGCAAAACAAGCAAAGAGAAGAGCATCAAAACACTTCATAATATAAATTCACTTTACTTACCTGATTTTCACGCTCCGATTTCCAAAGGTTCATCGTCTTCACTAGCCAACTTTGCGTTCAAATTCTTCATGCCTTAGCCAAATTTTCAACCCATCTTGCACTCTGCTCAGCGTACTTCACTCTGCCACTTCATCCAACTCAGACTCGAGAAGAAATGCTTTCATCAGGAATTTGATCAAAAATTATCTAGGAGATCATTTTCAAATTCATCGGCCAAGGCAATTCTATGTCAACAACACATTTTATTTCTTGCCTTAGAAAAATTTTCAAATTTCCCTTAGGAAATTCATCAACCCGGTGCCCATCAAAAATATTCACCCTGAAGGCCTCGACAAAGTGTAGAAGACTTCAAAATCTATTCCTCATCGATAATCTTCAATACCCAGAAGAAAATTTCTTTCAGAACGCGTCGAACTCATGGGTACACAACGAACGGGTTCATTTAATTTTTCTTGAATTTTGAACCTTAGAAAAATAAATTTTCATTAAATTTAATCCGTTTCTTCAACTCCAGGCGCATTTCCTTGCTCTGACTTGAAAATATTCATCAACCCTGTGAAGCCGACACTCTCTGACTTTTCCACTGGCAACTTCATTCGTGCTTCAGGTAACTTTATCCCTTCAAGTCTAGGCGCAAATAGAGGGTCACACTTCAAGTTTTACATACTTAGAATATTTTTATCTCTCCACAAATCAAAGGCACAGTCAAGGGGGGTGAGGTTCAAATTTTCCATACTTAGCATATTTTCTAGCTCAACGCCTTGGAATCTCCACTTGCCTTCTAATACCTTGAGGGCGCATATGGCTAGGCAAGCTTCTAGTTTTCATAACTTAGAAAATTTTAAGGACTTTCCCCCATGACTTAGGCGTATTTAGCCCCTTGAAGTCTCATTTTCCATCACTTGATCAAATTCACCAACTTGTTTTCATCCTTTCCCAAGGGCGCATTTGGACCTCTCTACTTCAAATTTTTCACACTTAGAAAATTTTCTAAGTCACCTCCTTGCTGGGCGCATTTGTTTGGTCAAGCTTCCAATTTACATGTCTTGGGTGTTTTCCAGCTCACCATCATAAGCATGGGCGCATATTGAAGGGTCACATTCCATTTTTTTTGTGACTTATAAAATCTTTCTTGCACCCTCACAAGCTGGGCGCATTTCATACTTTGCACTTCCATTTTGCAACACTTAGAAAATTTCTCAACTACTGCACATTACCTTGGGCGCATTTAGGAGGTTGCACTTTCAATTTTGAACATTTTATTCATCATCTCTTTCCAAGGGCGCAAATGAGGTCTTCTACATCAAGTGTTGGAACTTGGTATTTTTCAAGGCCCCCCACAGGCAAGTCCAGGCGCATATAGGAGGTTTGACTTTCAGATTTAAAAGACTTGGAATATATTTTCAACCTTTTCCTAGCCAGGCGCAAATCATACCCTGAGCTTCCAATTTTGACACTTAGAAGACTTATTTATCAATTTTCAACCTCTTGGGCGCATTTGGGCTTGTGAGCTTCAAATTTTAACGCCTTAGGAAAATTCATTCTTTCTCTGGCCATCTCCATCTTGGGCGCATTTGGACCCATGGACTTCCATTTTCGACACTTGGAGATTTAGACAAATTCCTATCCTTAAAGCTCAAGGGCGCAAATAGCCTACGGAGCATCAAGTTTCATCACTTAGTCAAAATCCAAGTCTTGAACTTCAAGGGCGCAAATCACATGCTGAGCATCCAAATTTCGAGCACTTAGAATATTTTTGGCCTCAAGGGCGCATTTCTTTATGCCAACTTCCAGCTTCACACACTTTAAGAAATTTTCAACCTCCTCCAAGCTTGCAAGGGCGCATTTTACTAGTGGAGTTTTCATTTCTCCTTACTTAGAAAATTTTCGAGACTCGTGCCAGCTTGAAGGCGCAAATGGAGGGTTACGCTTTCACTCTTCAAACACTTCAAGAATTTTGATCTGTCCTTGGCCTTTTAAAGCAAGATTTGATGCTGGACCTGAAAAAATATCAAACTTGGTGGATTTCTTGTCCTTTGCCTGATTTAGGGTGACTCGATCATGCTAACCCTAATTTGCTATTTTTAGAAAGTTTGTCAATTTTGCACTTCAAGCTAATTTCAAGCTCCAAAAAGGCTGGATTTTGCTTTGTTTGGATCCTGGGATGTGGTTGAGCTGTCGGGCCCTGATATCTGCATGCACCTGCTATTTTTAGCAACTTACTAAAAATAGCAATTGCTCAGAATGTCTTCAAATGTTGCGTGTCGATTGCTTGAAGGGTATTGATTGTGACTGAACGCTGCATCTGCATGATTGTCGTGTTTCGCCCTTGAATTTAGGAAACCCTAATTCCTCTACACCAGCCTGCTAAAAATAGCAAGTGTCTGGTTTTCCATCCTCTGCACCTCCGTTTGATCTGAAATTTGCACCATGGGATCTTTATCAACCGCTTGACCTGTTCATACTGACGCTTTGCGTTGGTCTGCTATTTTTGGCATGTTTCTGGAGGTGGTTTACTATTTATAGCAACTGCCCAGTTTCATGACTTTCACACCTCCGTTTGACTTGAAATTCGAATGGCGCGCTCCTTACCACGTGACCTACCCGTTGACGTCGGCGCCTGCTGCTGACTTTCTATTTTTAGCCTGTTTCTGAAATGACTTACTATAAATAGTAAGTGCTCCGTTTGTCTTCAAATTTTACCGGCGGATAAGCTTGAAGGATCTTTGATGTGATGGTTTACAGGTTTGAATTGACTTTTTACCCTCTTTTGGGTCTCAAAGTTTGGAAACCTAATTCATCTTGCATGCATATCAAAGCGATCTCCGTTTGTCCCTCGTTTGTTTCATTCGCGATGATTACGGCTGGCGGGGAGGTGGCTCGGGAGTTCGCCCGCGCTAAAAATAGTAAGTTCCTTCTGGTGATTATCTTCATTTGCATGTCGCTTTAGCGTGGGTCGAAACCACAAGGAATCATCCGGGCATGCAAAGAAACGACATGCAAACCTAAAAATAGCCGGGTCGAAAGTCGTTATCTGTTTTGCATGTTATCTGGATTCGCGAAGGTCTCCGAAAAACCAAGGGAGATATCTGGACATGCAAAGAAAAACTACTGCATCTAAGCCTGAAATTTGTCTGAGCTAGGCGCTAAAATAGAAAGTTGTCTTGTTTGAGCTCAAATTTTGTGCAGCGATGGATATTGCTGCGAATGCGGCGTGGTCGAATCTCAAAAATCTTCATTTGCCTACAATTGCACACTTACTAAAAATAGTAAGTTACTCGGAATTTGATGAAAATTGCTGAGAGCCCGCGGAAGTATACTGACAGCAATGCCAAGGTTAGA
Source organism: Sequoia sempervirens (assembly GCA_007258455.2). Taxonomy (NCBI): domain Eukaryota; kingdom Viridiplantae; phylum Streptophyta; class Pinopsida; order Cupressales; family Cupressaceae; genus Sequoia; species Sequoia sempervirens. Next base: position 84,118 of record VDFB02043004.1, read on the forward strand.
TTTCAACTTGATTACTTCATTTGATTTTAAATCGGCTGGAGAGTTCAAAACCCTAATTCCATGGATTTGGTCAAATTTCACGTTTAGGCTCACAGACGGGCACATCCCGGAAAGATAGACAGCAGAAAAGAGAGACAACGACAAAACAAACCAAAAGCAAAGCCAAAATTAGGGGGTCCCCATTTGCAATGGGGCGATGTGTGAAAAAAGTCACAACAGGAAGTTACATACTCCCTTGAAAAAGGCGCCCTTCTTGTGGAGGTCTTCGAAGTAGTTTTCTCGCTTCATCACTTCTAGGAACATCTCTTCCAAGTTCTTCTAGCTTCGCGATGGGATCAATGGCACGCGCATCAGAGTAATCCAATTCTCGGTGTCAAGGTTCAAAGTAGAGCATTCGCGTGAAAGTTGAGTTGCAAAATCATTCTCAAAATGGTAATTGCCCCTCTGCAGGCCAGGGGCGCCCTTGCTTTTCAGGCTCTTAACTCAACTTTCAAATGCCTTACATTCGTCATTGGTTGCAAAATTCTTCTAGCTATGCGATGGATCCATTATCAAGTTGATGGGAGTCATCGTTCATCGGCAACGACAGTTTGAAGCGCGAGATGGCAAAACAGAGAAATGGCTGTCTAGTAGCCTGTATATGAATTTAATAAAAGGCAACTTTTATTTTGAGGCATCAAACATGGTTTTTAACACTTCCAACTCCCAGCAGACATTTCATCTTGGTAGTTCTGGCTTCGTAGTGAATGTGTCAGCTCAATTCCAACATCAACCAGGCATCCAGAAATTAGAGTTCAACAAAGGCAACTGTGACGTTTTCAACAAGCTACAAAATAGGAAGTTAGCTAAAAATCTCAACTTTTGCTAGGGGACGCCTAGAGAGTCAAATTTGGACTTTTCAGAATCAGTAAAATATTTTAAGCGAACCCAATTGAAGAGATTTAGTTAACTCAATAAAATAATATTAAATTTTCAGTTCCAGCATGCTAGCTTTAATGGGGCAATTTTTCTCAATATTTTAATATTGACGCCTTTTTGATATTAATTTGCAAATTCGCATGAGGGAAACTGAATATTTTAAATATTTTGGGACTCCAAGTTAGTTTCTGTTGAACAAAGCGGGGTCCAATCAGATGTTTTCATTTGAAATCAAGGTTTATTCTTGCAGTTGGCGCCATTAGCTATGAATTTCTTTATTTATTTCAAGATGGCGTCCTTTTTCTCTCACAACAGATTGGAGAGCAAGTGAATTTTCTTCATTGAGCGAGAAAATTTCTTCAGCAATCAACGTTCGAAGGCACTACAGATATTGTTTTTCAGATTTCCTTGCAGATACAGGTCCAGATTAATAAGCAGACTTCAGACCAGCATGGTGATTTTTGCAGAAGCAGAACATAAAAACTTTAGTCATGTCCAAGATTCAGCGACTTTTGACAATTTTAGTCATCTGGGTTGGTTATGCATGGCTTCCTCTACAAAACCCATGTGTTAGAATTTTTTAGAAAAAATTGCTCCAGAGCTTCCATTCTTGAAGCTTTGTTTTTCTCAACTAAAATTCCTTTGCATGGTGAAGTATAAGTCAATATTTTTCAAATATGACATTGTGTGTTATCTTAGAATCATCTTCTGGAAAACCCCATATTTTAGATTTTCTCGGAAAAATTGCCCCCTCCCAGTTGCTTTTTTTAGAAAAACTTTTGCATGTCAAGCTAAACGGTGCTTTTTCAGAATTCTGACATTGTGGGTTGTCTTAGAATCATTTTCTACACAAAACCCACATCTCAAAATTTTTGGTGAAAATTGCCCTCCGACATGCTATTTTTAGCCTCGCTAGGAGACATTTCAGCTTCCGGAGAAAGTTGTCAGAACATAGTCGAGTTTACAGTCAACAGGCGAGTTTTTCAGAATGTAGTACACACAGATCAAATTGAAGACTAAGTCAGTCTTGACTCATGACTTCATCGGAATAGTTGACTATAAATAAGAGCTCTTTGCTCATTTGTAATTAACTTTTGCACGTGACAGTAATAAATGCTACGCCACCTTGCCTGTAATATTGTTGTTCTGTATCTATTCACGAGCTTTTACTATGATGATAAATAGTTGCGCCACCTTTCCTAAATGTTATTGTTATGGTATTTGTTCATCTTAGTTAAATGGAGTGGCTAGTTTGATCGTTTATTGTATGCATGTCTCGCCAATGCAATTTGTTGTCCTAGTTAGCTATCTTATGTTATGTTTAATAGTTGTTCTTTCAATCTATGCCTTGGATAGGGGTTTCTCCTCAAAAATTTGGGAAAAAGAATTATCGTTTTAAGTGTTGTGCCTAATAAATTGCATTTCAACCTACACCTCGGATAGGGGTCCCTCCTCCTTGGAAATCCTGTTGTGGAGTTTATCATAAAAAAATTCTTGCTCCTTTTTCCTCATACTCTGTTTTCTTGAGGAGATTAGATAGATTAAAGCTTTTAGTTTAGTTGTAGTTAGAGCTCTGCGAAACCAGAAAATCCTTAGCTGCAACATTCTTGGTTTTCTTAACCTTGTGCCTCTTCCAGCTGAGACAAAAAGATAGGAGTTAGATTATTTTACTTTTTCAAGAAAATCAGCATAAGAGGGAGCTTCCCCTCCTAATTTGAAGAGCAGTCATTACGCACTATGCATAGTTGTCCGTACCAACTCGCACTCCAAAGGTGCTAATTGTTATGCCAACACTGGACGATGCATCGGAAAGCTAGCAGAATTTTGAAGAGGATGACTGGTTTGCAATTGTTAACAATTGTAGTTGGCCTCTTGAATTCATGGGCGCTCCTGGCCTGCAGGGGTGCAGTGGGCTCCAGAGTTAGTCACTTTCGATGATTTTCATCCTTCTCGAGCTTCATGTTTATGGTGTCATCGACTACATTGACCACGATCACCGTTTGCTGACCGCACTTGCCGACCGCGTGCAACACCAACACTAGCCGTTCACATGTTTTTCGACTGCATCATCGCCACTGTTGATGTGTTGATGTAATGTCCCCTTTTTAGTAATGATCTCTTTGTGGATTGATAGCCTATTTCCGGAAATCTGTAGGCTACTCAGATGTGCTAAATCTAGGGTTTCCATTTTCACCAAGTCCTACTTCTAGCTCAGTTCAGTTTTTTGTGAGTTTTGTTGTGGATTTACTATTTATAGCAGTTGGCTATTTTTAGTAAGTCAATTTGTGGCAGTGGCATCAGCATTAGTTCAGCTCAAGTCATCTTGTCCTTTTTCAGTTTCAGTTTGGTTTGGTTATCTCCATGGATTAAGTTTTATACTTAGTCATTTTTATGTTTCTCAGTTGTACCCTCATGCCTAGGAATGATCACTTCATGTTGTTTTTAAAAGGGGGTCATTAAAGGGTCAATGGTGCATTTAATGAATTATTAAATGCTTTATTGTTGCAAAGTGAAGTTGGATGCCTAAAGAGGTTGATTAATATTTTATTATTTCAAAAAGTGAAATGCTTAAAGTGGCATCCCTTTTGGAAGTTGAAGTGATTCAACTTCTTGGAATTTGAAGAGTCTCTTGTTGCTTCATTTTCCAACTGAAGCCTATATATTGATGTTTTATGATGAACTGATTATGCATATTTTTGAAGAGCAAAGTTACGCTGCTAAAATGAATCCAGAACCTAGCTAAGGGGAAGCTTAGCAAATCATTCTTTCTTCGGGCCTGAAACTATGGCTTCCTAGGAAGATTTCTGAAGACCATGCTTCATTCAGGAGTGTGGATAGTGCTCAATGATGTCTTTGATTACAAGCAGGTTGTTGTTTTATAATCTGTTTGTACTGCTGATGTTAATGGCCAAAGAAAATTTATGCTCATAGCTTCGCCTTTGATTTTTATATCATTCTGGGTATTCGTCCGAGTTGTATGTCTATGTGGGGCGACCCTTTCTGCAAAGTTTGGGATTTTATTTCTGACTGCTGATTTTTCTAGAGAAGGTCGACTTCTTCAAGAGGGTCATACCTTTCATGCTTGCTTCCTTGGGAATCGTGCCTACTGTTGTTGTTGTTTCTGGTTCGATTTCTCCTTGGTGTTTGGGCGCCTAGCTCCTAGTTGTCATTTGGATGTGGTTTGGGAGCATTTTGAGCTGATTTGGAGAAGTTACGTCCAATTCTATGAGGTTTGATATTGCTGGTCTGATTTTCTGTTAATGTTGTTTCTATATAAAAGTTATTAAATAATTGTATTTTGATAGTTGAGCTTCAATTCTTCATCTTATATCATTGTAAATGTTAGAGGAAATGTTACTCTAACTGTTTAATGTTTTTGGAAGCTCATCTATTCCATTTTCAGTTTTTATTCTTTGTAAAGCTAGTTAGTAGTACTAACAACTCTTTCTTTATTTGCTGCAATTTTATATTAGTTTTACACTCCCACAATTGAGTGGTTGAGTTTTAGAATAAACATCTTTCTTGTTTGTAATTTTCTCCCCACATTATAAGTGGTTGTGTGGACAGTATTCCCCCCACATTAATAAGTGGAAGAGTGGATTTTAAAGGCTGGCTTGCCGCCTAATAATTGTTGTAAACTCACCCACTGAATAAGTGGAATATTCCCACCGCTTGTGGATGCCTGCATCAGTAGATGAATTGTACTTTCAGCTCTATTTATGCCTAACGATCCTCTAACCATATGCTATCACCTCGCCCACATTGGGATCTTGGTGAACATTCTTGGTTAGAGTTATCTTGCTGATTTTCATTTGGGGATAATGCTAATTTTTGTTTGGTTGTTGATTTATGTGTTAATTTTGGGAGAAAATTAAGGGGGAATATTTCAGTTGACCGCGTCCGTCGTTGCGTGTGCGTGATCTGCGAAGCTTCCAACATTCCTTGTGCTTTGCGTTCACCGTGTTGCTTGACTGGGTTAATCATCGTTGTCAATGACACGAACACGTTCATCGCAGCAATTGCTTTCACCATGCTAAATGTACGAGTGCCTGAAAAATGGGTAGGCATTGACTGCACAACATCTTTGTTGTAGCAAGGTGTGCATTCTCTAGAGTTCTAGACTTACAATATTTTTAGCATTTTTCACTTTTGAAAATCCCCTCCGTCGCAGAGCATCTTTTCGAGCATCTTTCGCCATGAATTCTTCCTTGAAGCTTTTGAGGCTTAGATTTTGACACCTAGTGCTAGCCATCTGCCATTAATGGCTACAGAGGTCCTAGCCTTTTTCCTGAAAAAATGAAGTAGACCCACTAGAGTGAAACAAACTTTTTGGTGATTTTGACTTGACCAGTGTGATCTTGAAATCAAATTATCCTATCAAAATCATTTTCAACTAATTCTAGAAAGGTCTTTTTTTTTTAGGACTTTTCCTAAAAATAGGGGTACAAAACCCTAATATTCAAAATTTCAGAATTTTGCAAGTATCTTCCTTGACATAAACCCACAAAAAGACCATGTTTTGTTTGACCTAAAACAGACTTTTAACAACAATTTTACATGATTTAGACCATTTTAATCAAAATGCCTTATTGAAGCTATTATCACCTAAAATTGCACCCTGTTGAACCCAATGTTCAACACCTCAGTGTAACATGGGAAGACCTCTAAAGATGTGGGTTTATTGTAAACAAAGGTCAACCTCCGGAGAAGGCCGGCTTCCTATGGTGTCACCTAACTATAGATCTTTTGAGGAAAAGGGGAAGAAAGGAAAACTTGTGATGAAACCTAACTCTATGGTGATGCACCAAAATTTACTTAAGAAGACACATAACACAGTTTACACACACAATTGCGATCAATGACAAAAGCTTTGTTGTACACAACTCAATCACATACGTTTTCTGCATAAACATTTCATGAAAAGGTTCATATGGCTACACTCCTAGAAGGAAGGAATAACTTCACAACTAGAGAATACTATATTTTGAACACATCTCACAACCTGCAAAAATATATATTGCTCTACAGAAAGGTGCTGAGATAAGACATAACCACAAGGAATCATAGAATTTCACAAGCAGTTTCATCAATTATATGAATGCACACAATTTAATAGAGAGATTGAAAAGGTAAAGCGCTTATGCTCATTGATTTCAATGGTGAACACTGATATACATGCCTGTCATGAGTTACAAAACATAGCCTCTCTTCTGCAAAGAACTCCAAAAGTTACAAACGCAGAAAAGCACCAGGTAAGAACTCTCTACAAAAAAGGGAAAAAAATGGCATATATACAAAAGACCCAGCCCCTTAGGGCTTGCAAAAATATCAGCCTTCGGAAAGATCTGCCCCTAGATCTTTTGGATGAAGTTAATGTTGCATCCCCGCTGTCCATGTCAGTGTGGAGTCACTCCAAGAATGGCCTCCTTGATCTTTTGCGAGGCATTTAATGTGCCAATCTCTGGCCCCGTGTTCACTTTGAACCTCTCTGAAGAGTTGTCTCGAACCCCCTAGAGAACTATCATTAATGTCTATCTACCCTTAGATCTTTAGCGATCTGAGTTGTCACCGCGACTCACGGTTCTTTTGCTTATTGATGACACCTCCTGGATATCGAACTGATTCATCGCTTGATTCTCAGAGCAGGTCCACATTGCTTATGTTCTGCTGATCTTCTTCACAGGAGTAGTCACGACTATCACATTGTGAATGGTTCATCTTTGGCTCCCTCTGATTGGTCGAACAAATGCCACATGGTATCGCCAGACGGTCAAAGGTCCTTTAGACAAAAATCGTATGTCGGTGAGACACTAATCGTGTCTCCCTGATGCGATTATGCTCTTATAGCAGCCATTGGCGTAGCTTACAACCATCGGCAATAGTTCATATTGAGATTCAAAAATCATACCGATATCCCTAAAACCATCGGCAAGACCATCGCTTTCGGCTAGACATCATGGCAAACCCTCATGAGTCACACCGATACCCCTTTCCATCGCTGAGACCTTTCAGTATCAGCGAGACTTCACAGCGAACACAAACCCCTTTCCACGAGTGCAACATTTCTTTCGGTGAAACACTGGCAAGTCAGGAAGACCTCCTGCCGAAAGAAAAACACTATACCGAGACCCTTCATTCTTCGGCAGGACCTCATGCTTTCACTGAGACATCATGGCGACTCTACTTTCCTTTGTGTCGAGCTCACATTCTTTCGGTAAGAGGCCATCAGGTCAGTGAGACATCTTGGCGAATCCATTCCGTTTCAGCAAGACCACCTTTGGTCGGTGAGACATTACACCGACCGAACCTTCTGTCAGCGAGTGCAACCTCCTCGGCAAGACATCGCCCTGTCAGCAAGAGCTTATGCCGAAGGAAAACTCTCGGCAAGCCAATTTCATCTCGGCAAGACCCTATCGAGTCCGTAAGACCCTATCGGGTCGGTAAGACCTCTTATCTAACTCCTCCTCTCGGCAATGAGTTTACTTTCTTGTCGGGGAGAGATTACTCGATTGGAAAGACATCTCCCCAAAGGGAATCCTTTTCGTTTCAGCGAGACATTACGCCGATATCAATTCCTCTCGGCGAGACCTTGCTAACGGTAAGACTTCACTTGGTCGGTGAGACCTCTGGCCGAGCTCCTTTATCTTTCAGCGAGATCGAAACATTTTGGGGAGACCTCCTTTGTTTTCCAACACATCACACCGAGGGCATTTCGTTTCGGTGAGACCTTTCCCCGATACCACCATCTTACGCCAAAGGCATTCATTTTTGGTGTGACATCATTCGGTCGCCGAGACATCTCAGCGAGCTCCACCTTTTCTCCCCGATGACACCCTTTTTTGCCGAGACCCCACCATTAGTCGCCGAGACTTCTCAGCGAGCTCCTTTTCTTTCGCTGAGACTTCTTTGTGTCGGCCAGACCTCGCGAAGAACACAAACCACTTTCCCCGACGCCGACCCGGTGAATAACTGTCGGTGTGACTTCCTTCTAGCGAAGAGATACATAAAAACTCTTGGCGACCCGAATGTCTTGGCGACTGATGTATTCAAACAAATAGAACACACTGCCAGTCAGCAAGACAGCAGGAGGGTCTTGCTGAATTTCTTCTCTGATGAGTTTTCTGCCAGATCTGACTGAGGAGAAGCTTTCCAATAGACATCCTTGTAAAATAGCATCAGATGCATGATCCAACTCTTGATGCAAATGTCCCATTTGGCCTTCAAGAACACCTAAAACATAGATTGCCTTGCCTGATTGAGGCCGTAGGTGAAAAATAGGTTAAAGAAGCAAAAATCTATTTTGGGTACAACATTAGGCTCCATCTGGTGACCATGTCGAATACTTACGGCATAAGAGAACCAAGAATCTCTAGTTTTCGTAGATCAGTATTCTTATCTGTTGGGCATTGGAGTCAGGACTTATTTCCTAATTCACTTAACAATTGGAGTTCTTCTAAAAACCTAATAACAAGACTACGTAAGAAATCACCTAAAACACAATGATACTTTACGGAACGAGGAAAAATATTACAACATAACGAAAAGTAGAAAGAAAATTATTTACAGAAAATCACTCCACCCCCGAAGAGATGAAGTGCTTTGGATATTATCTGCTTCATGGCAGCGGGAAGAGCCTTCCATTGATGTTGCTTCTGCCTGAAAGGATTTACTTTTCTTTTGATGGGAATTGCAGGAGACAATCCCTTTGGGATGAAGATTCTCAGGTATTCATATATCCAAGCAAAGGTACTTTGACAAAAGTCGGAATATGATGCAAATGGGAAAGCTGATACCCCTGAGGCATTAGTTCTGTTGTAGTCCATCCTTGGGATGTTGAATTCTTCAAATCAATCGATCGAGTTCCAAACTCGATTTTTGGAAAGCCGTAGGTGATATTTTCTAACCTGAAAATATCCTTTGATTGGCTCGTCGATCAGCTCTAGATCGCCTTTAACACATAGGAGTTTGATTCCCATGTCTTCAGCATTTTTTAGGCCAAACAAAAATGCCTCTTTCTCAGCTTCAGTGAACTCCAATTGCACAGATGGGTGCAATTGTCCTTTAGGGGAGATGATCATTTCCCCTACTTCTAAACTTGTATTTGAACAACCTCCATTGAACTGTATTGTCCATGACCTCGTATCCTTTGTCACTCTCTTTTCAGAACAAGCAATGTTATGGTTTCAATTTCTATCTCTAACAGAGTCACACAATTACTGGGACCATTTCAAGCTTTTATTATGATGGAACAGATGACTTGAGCACAACTTGCTTCTTTACAACCTTGATAATTTGATCTAGTTGTTCTAGATGATCTTGAAGATATTCCAATTGAGATATTTGTACCTTGGTCTTCATCATGGAAGCTACAATGTCAAAATTTTCTAAAGATGGATCTTGAGCAACTGGCATAGCGTTCTTTTATGAAGAACTGGGATTGGAAGTGGAAGGCACTTCTTTACCCTTTTTGTTTGATTTTCGTCTTTCTTCCTCTTCTTTTTGTGCCTTGAAGTGCTGAGCACCTATAGACACAGGTGTTGAAATTTTTTCATGATTGACTACAAGAGCGTACTGACAGTATGCTTCTTTTTCTTTAATAACGAGTTCAAAGTATCCTGTTGCAGAGTCGCCATCGAAGTTGTTCGTCTGTGGTAAGTATCTTTGATAGAGTCACACAATTACTAGGACCCATTTTAGGCTTTTCTTCTGGTGGAACAGATGACTTGAGCACAGCCTGCTTCTTTACAACCTTGAGAATCTTATCTAGTTGTTCTGGATGATCCTAAAGATATTCCAGTTGAGAGATTTGTACCTTGATCTTCATCATGGAAGCTATGATGTCAAAATTTGCTGAAGAAAAATCTTGAGCAACTGGCATAGTGTTCTTCTGTGAAGATTTGGGATTGGAAGTGAAAGGCACTTCTTTACCCTTTTCATTTGATTTCCTTCTTCTTCTTCTTTCTGTGTTTCATGATTCACCGCAAGAGTGTACTGACGGTATGCTTTTTCTTTTTCTTTAATAATGGGTTCAAAGTATCCCGTTGCAGAGTCGCCATCAAAGTTGTTCATTTGTGGTAAGACAACGTTCGAACTTGGTGTTGGTAAAAAAACTAGAACTAGAATCAGCTTCAGTGTATCACATGATTTGGATCATTCTTAAATTTTCAGGACATGTGGATCTGGTATGTGCATCGATGTCATGGAAAGAACAAAATACTGCACTGTGTGCAACTTCAATCATTGGTCTTGATGGAGATGTTGGCAACCATGGCTGAAGATTGTCTCTCTTTGGCTGGTATGATTGTTGAGCTAGAGATCTGATAGATTTTGTTTTTATCAAGCCGAAAGTGATCATATTATCCTCCAACTTGATGGCATGTTCTTGCGCACTCTTCAACTTTGTTTCTTTTGTCGTCTTGAGGAAGAAGGCTATCTCTGATGGAAGAGCATTTATGAAACAACTCATCAGAATCTCCGGTGATGGATTGAGTGTAGAAGAAAGTCTTGTAACAAGACAATTAAATCCTGCTACAAATTCCCTCATGAGTTCGTTGTGTTCCATCTTTGAATTTGCAAGCTGGGCAAACAACATATGACTATCTTCAATGGGCTTGAATCTCATCAAAAATTTCTCGCTCATAGTTTCCCAGCTTGTAATAATGCCTGGCTTTAGATGATTGAACCGGTTGGTAGCATTCCCAGCAAGAGTCTCCACAAAGAGACGCACTGCGATGTCTTCATGTGCTACGTGCAAGACGGTGCAAGCCGTTGTGAACACAACAAAATGTTCATTTGGGTGTCAACTCCCATCGCCATGAAATTGGGGAAAGTCCTTCCTTGACCCTTTAGGAAACTCATGATTTACCTGAAAAGCCAAAGGTCCAATGACATTACCCCAAGGTAATGAAAGTGGACGCCTCTGATTTTTATCATCATCGCCAGCATTATTGTTGTTACCATCCATTGCTTCTTGTATGGATCATGTTGTCCCTCATTTTTGACTTGTTAAAAATTGGGACAACCTATCAAAATTTTGATAAAATTTGAAGATTTTCTCTTCTAAGGCACGTTTTACGAGGTGCAAAGGTTAGAAAATTTCAATTTTAGGTCTATAGTCCTTTGGGTTAGCACTTTTTACTCACCCTCGTCCGTTTTCGTGAAATTCTGAGTCATTTTTAGTGTGTTTTTGGTCAATTTCGAGTTTTTGGGGCATCACTGCAAGTAGGGGTTTTGTTTTCCTATTGCAGTTACTTTTTGTTTTAATTTTAAGTTGTAGGAACTTTTTGCTCCTATTGCAATTTACTTTTTGTTTTAATTTTAAGTTGTAAGAACTTTTTGCTCCTATTGCAATTTACTTTTTGTTTTAATTTTAAGTTGTAGGGACTTTTTGCTCCTATTGCAGTTACTTTTTGTTTTAATTTTAAGTTGTAGGAACTTTTTGGCAAAAAAGCAAAATTGCTAAATGTCCAAAAAATCCCGAAATTGCTAAAGCTCCAAAAAATCCCGAAATTGCTAAATGTCCAAAAAATCCCGAAATTGCTAAAGCTCCAAAAAATCCCGAAATTGCTAAATGTCCAAAAAATCCCGAAATTGCTAAAGCTCCAAAAAATCCCGAAATTGCAAAAAAGCAAAATTGCTAAAACTTTCAAAAGTTCCGAAATTGCTTAAGTGACTCAAAAACCCGAATTTGTTTGAAGTCTTCATTTTTGACAAAAAGCAAAATTGTCATATGGCTTTAAAAACCCGAAATGCAAGTAAAAGGCATTTTTGAAGTTTTACAAGTCATTTTTCAATTGCAATAAGCATCTAAAAACCCGAAATGAGTTTTGCAAGTGTTTTTGTGAATTTTGTAGCTTGCTTTTGCTCATATGTACCCCGATTGAAGAGATTTTGGCATGAAGAACACTTGGCAAGGTCTGCAACTTTATTAAATTTCCCATTTTTGCTCTACCATTTCCACGTTTTTGCAGATTTAAGTTTGTTCAAGGCGCCTAGGGTTTTATTTATTTATTTATTTTCCTTTATTTTGGTTTGTAAACTCTTGTTACGGGTATGTTCTTTGTTTCTTTTTATTTTTCTGTTTTTGTTGCTTTAAATCTTTTGTTCTTGGGTTGCCTTTCTATGGAGATTGAGATTGCATATTATTTAAAAAATGTATGGCTGAAAATGCGTTTTTCCATTTCACAAACCCTTCATTCATGTCTCTTTCATACACCATCATACTTCATTCGCCCTTCATTCACAAAAACGTTTTTCTTTCTCTTTCATTCGCCTTTCCATTTCACTTTTCATTCACTTGCCGTTACCATTTTTCTTCATCATCATTATCATTTTCTACAAAAATGATGCCCTTGGCTGAAAATCGGGTTTTCATAATCTGATTACAAGTAGGAGATTTTGACCAAGGTTACAAGTTAAAATGATAAACTAGCAAAGACCTCTTATTTTTCCTACCTTGCACTTTTAAATTGCAATGGCTTCCCAAAATCCCGATTATACCTTACTTGCTGTCAGCCTTCCAAAACCCGAAATTCACTTGTGAGCCCATTTTTGCATCAAATTATCCCTTCCCTTGTCAGTCTTGTTTACACACATGATTTATCAAACCAATAAATCAAGGCATGGGCATTGTTTTAGAACAATTTCATCTTGAATAAGGTGTTGTGGGTTCTTCATCAGTGAACAAAAGAAGAAGAGATACAATAGTAATTCATGGAGCACCTCGAAGGTTAATAATCCTCATGAAACCATCTAGGGACAAAGTGAATCAAGCATGGAAAAAGGACGCAACGAAGAGAAGAACTTCCTAAAGAAATGGCACTACTCCAAGCCTGTGATAAGGTTGAAGTTCGCCAAGGATACAAAGATCATTAAGAATGCAAATTCTCGTTCCAAGTTCGAGATCTCTTCACCAATCCTGAATACTTCAAGTTCTAAAATCCTGAAGCAGCATGAAGATCATCACAGATGAAGGATGATGTAGTTAGAGTCGTGTCTTGGACACTTAAAATAATTTCAATTATGTATTTTACTTTCGACAAAGTATATGTAAAAACAAGTTTTGCAATTGCAAGTGTTCTTTCCTTGCAATTTTGAAAAATGTAATTACATGTAAAATCTTACAAAACAAATCACAATTTGGATTGTAATTTTGAATAAGTCAATTGCAATTAGTTATCGGTTGAGAGATTTTCTCAAGTTTGTTGAGATCCTCCCACCTTTCTCTCCAGACCTCCCTCCTATAAATACTTGAGGGTGTCTATTGTAATTTTTTATCTTTTGGCAATGCAACAAAATTCTGCCAATTTGTGTATGCATTCTAAGACTTTGAGTTTAGATGTAAATCAGATTGCAATCAATAAAGAAAACAAATTGCTTCCAAACTTTGTGTTGGTACAAATTGTGATGTGACGACATTATTTGGAATTGATTGTGAGTTTTGTGGTGTTATACAAGGGAGATTCAAGCTCAATTCTGCAGACTTTGAGCTGCTTATTGTGTTTAAAGTTTTAGATTGGTTTTCAGATTTGATACTACAGACTTTGAGCTGTTTGTCACGTTTGAAGCTATTATAGAATGCTCAAACAAAGGGGGTAACTTGCAGACTTTGTGTTGCTTTTATTTTCTATTTTGAGCTGCTACATACTATACTTGGTTGATAAGAGAGTAAATTGTCAAAGACTTTGTGCTTTCAATTTGTTTTCCCGTCCCGGAGGAGCAACAGAGGACTTTGTGCCTTTATGGAAACTTTGCTTCTTTATTTGTTTACTTCATAAATCATTTATATTTTCAGCTGTGATTCTTTTCTGAAACAAGAGAAAAGAATAAGTGTCTTTTCTGGAAAAAGAGAAAAAGACAGAGTTTCACCTAGATTTAGAATAGATTTATAATTAGAGTGTATTTCTGAATTGTTAAAATAGACAGAAAAGGGGGAGCCTTCCCTTAATTAGGAGAGTTCAAACTCACGTGCTGTGGTTGAAATCACAATTTTGTACGCTTTCACAGGTATACAAAATTTCCAACCAACGGATCAAGCAATAGGATGTCAGAGGATCATTCTCATGTCATAAAGCGTTAGCTTTTCTTTGAAGTTTTATGCCTTGTTACCCCACGGTGGGCGCCAGTAAACCATTGGCATTACAATTCGCACCTCTAGAGTGCGTATAGGAAATGGAAAGCTATGCATAGAATTAACTACTCTTCAAATTAGGAGGGGAAGCTCCCTCTTTTGATATTACTGCAGAAAAAGTAAAGTGATCTAAGTTTCCTATCTTTTTACTCAGCAGCAGGGCACAAGGGTGATAAAACTCAATGTGTTGCGGCTAAGGTTTTCTCTAGTTTTTGTAGGCCTTAACTACAACTAGGCTAAACTATTCTACCTCCTCAAGTAAAATAGAGCAAGAGGACGTAGGAGCAATATTTGGGGAATGGTTGGATCACTTGGGCCAACTGTCTCTCAGAATGCATCCGAAGGCTTTGAACTTTCAGATCTACGTTGGAATAAGGTCTTATGCAAGCAAACACTTATACAATAAGCTAAATCTTAGGATTCCCAAGGAGGTGTCGGCACTTGTCTGAGGTGTAGGTTGAGATGTAGATTGCTAGAAACAACACAAAACGATGAATTGGATAACAAGATTCCTGAGGAGGTGATGGCACCTGTCTGAGGTGTAGGCTGAAATACAAATCATAAAACAACATCAAACGATAACCATTAATCTCCAAATTCCCAAGGAGGCATCAACGCCTGTCCAAGGTGTAGATTTAAACAATAGGTTGCATAGTTGTTCTTCAGAGAGGCGTCCAAACTCCATGGGTTATTGAAGAACATTGTCAGTGATCAGGATAGCAGGTTTCTCAATGTCTTTTGGTAGGAGCTATTCAGTTTGGCTTGCACAGATTTGACCCTAAGCACTAGTTACCACCCCCAAATAGATGGAAAGATAGAGATTGTTAGAAAATGGGTGGAAGGGTACTTGCACAATTCTGTTGCAAGGCAAAAGAAGGCTTGGATCAAGTGGTTAAATTTGGGGTAGACTTTCTACAATACCACCAACCATATGTCAATTGGGATGACTCCTTTCTGAGCATTGTATGGATATGATGTTGTGTCTTTCATAGATTTGGATTTTGGGGACAACAAAGCTCCCAAGGCAAAGGATTGGATTCAAGAGTGTCAGGAAATCCTTAAGTGACTTAAGGATAATCTTCAAAGATTTAGTCTTCTTGTGCCTACAACTTTACAGATAGTCTTCTCTGAAGAAGAATGATGCTGAGAAACTAAATTCTTGCTTCTATGGCCCTTACAAGATTGCACGGAGGGTTGGTGAAGTAGCTTACAAATTAGAGTTTCCTGAAAATAGAAAAATTCATAGTGTGTTCCACGTTTCTTGCCTCAAAAAGGAAATTGGGAAGCATACCACTTCATCACCAGAGATTCCACCATTAGACGAGGAGAGCAGATTGGTATCGGTCCCTGATGTTATTTTGGATTTTAGAGAGAAGAGGTTTGTTGTGACCTTTTTCACACATCGCCCCATTGCAAATGGGGACCCCCTAATTTTGGCTTTGCTTTTGGGTCGTTTTGTTGTTGTCTCTCTTTTCTACTGTCTGCCTTTCGAGGATTGTGCCTGTCATTGAGTTTAAACATGAACTTTTGGCCAAGTCTGAAAATTAGGGTTTACGTCTTTCTGGTCAATCTAGGGTCAAGCGAAGTGAATGAATTGAAATATGAGGCTAACATTACTATCAGTGTACTTCCAGCAGGTTTCCATTGAAATTTCATCATATTCTGGCAACTTACTATTTTTAGTAAGTGTGCAATTCAGAGCATTCCTTCAGCATTCCTGGAGTTTCGATCGTCACACTGCATCCAGAACGTGTCAAGATACTTGTCTGCAAATTTTGAGTTGAAACAGACAACTTACTATTTTTAGCAGTTGAGCTTCCAGAGCAGATTCCAGGGTTTATATGCAGGAGCTTTCACCGCATGTCTGAGGATTCCTGGTGGATTTTTCGAGACCTTCGCAATGATATAACATGCAAAGCGAGATGACAACTTTCAGAATTCAGCCTTCCGAGGCTATTTTTAGGGTTTGCATGTCAGGATTTTCTTTGCATGTCGAGTGATTCCTTGTGGGTTTTTCGAGAGCTCCGTAGTGATGTGACATGCAAATGGAGATAACCACCTATTTGAGAACTTACTATTTTTAGTAGGTACATCCCCGCAGCCGCCTCCCAGCACTTCAAAATCATGAACTGATCGCAATGCAACAGAAACGAAGACAAACAGAGGTCATTTGATATGCATGCAAGATGGATTAGGGTTTCCAGCCTCGAGGCCCGAAAAGAGGGGTAAAAAGCCAAAAATTTTGAAAACCGGTGTAAACCATCGCGATCAGTATCTTTCAAGCTATCTGCTAGTAAAATTTGAAGGAAAACGGAGTACTTACTATTTATAGGAAGTCATTTCGCAAACTGGCTAAAAATAGTAAATCAACGTCAGGCGCCGGTGTCAACAGGAAAGTCACGTGGTGAGGAACACGTCATTCGAATTTCAAATCAAACAAAGTTGTGGAGGTATCGGAAACAAGTAGTTACTATAAATAGCAAGCCACCTCCAGAAATGTGCTATAAATAGCAGGTCATCACGAAGTCTCAGTACAAACAAGTCAAGCAGCTGATAAAGACCCCATGGTGCGAATTTCAAGTCAAATGGAGTTGCTAAGAATGGAGAATCAAGCACTTACTATTTTTAGCAAGCCTACGTAGAAGAATTAGTGTTTCCTAAAATCAAGGGTGAAACATGATAGCCAGGCAGAAGCAACATCCAGTCACGATCAATACCCTTCAGGCAATCTGCATGCAAAATTTGAAGGCATTCTGAGCAATTGCTATTTTTAGCAAGTTGCTAAAAATAGCAGGTACAGACAGATATCAGGCATCAACAACACAAATGCATCCCAAGATTCAAAACAAAGCAAAATCCAGCCTTTTGGAGCTTGAAATTAGCTTGAAATTCAAAATTTGGGAAACTTTCTAAAATTAGAAAGTTAGGGCAACCTAGGGTTAGCATGAATGAATCACTCTAAAATTGACAAACGTCATAAAATTCACTGAAGTTGATAAATTTTCAAGTCCGGCCAGTGAAAAACGCCTTTAAAAGCTGAAGGTTGATAAAAAAATTCTAAGCACTGTTATCACGGAATCTAGCAGCGCTCGTTCCACGGATAACCCCCCTACGAAACTTGTCCGTTTTCTAGGATTCGTGAAGTTCAAGCACGCATAACGAAGTGATTTTCAAGCCACCTCGAAATGCGTTCCTAAGTCTCGAATAGTTAAATCGAGCATTCCCTCATGTTCGCCTCGCGAAGACCTTCGAAACGAGATCTTTCGCGAAGTTTCACTGTTCGTACTTAGTGAATTACGGAAAATGCAGTGGCACTGAAAAAGTGCGCTCCTGCCTTGAAGCCAAAATTGGCTAAGTCTGGAAAATGCAAGGGCGCTAAATTTTAGCGCCCCTGCATGCAGTGAAATTTCCAAAAAATGCAATAGCGCTAAATTTTAGTGCCATTACACTTTTCTTTGCCACTTAACTCTTTTTCATGTCTTTGGCACGTTTCTTCATGTTTTCATGTTTTTCGTCAATCGTACCACTTTTCGTGCCTAGATTTATTGCTCGACTTGAGTTAGGTTTTTAATTTTCCTTTTCACTTAAAAGTATGATTCGCCATTTTCATTGTTTACATTTCATGTTCTTTTCTTTCCTTTTACTGTGCGAGTTTGCTTCTCAACTGTAAATCACGTTTTTGAGGTTTTGCATTCTCCTTCAGCACTCTTCGCGTTTTGGTTCGGGTAAGTCATTTGCTTTGTCTTCTTCTTTCGTTTTGTATATGATCTAATGTTCTTTATATGCGTTTTTAGCTTTGTTTTTATTTTACCCTACACATCTTGTTCTTCTCCATTCGCGTTTTTCTTTATACGCGTTTTTGTCTTTTGTTTGCTTCTCCTGCGTATTCCTTCTCTCCATTTCGCGTTTTACCTTCGCGTTTTCTATTCATTATTTGTCTTCAACGTGTAATGAATGGCGAGTTTTGTTTCCAGACGCAATGGAACCCTACGCATTCTCTCCTTAACTCTTCCTCTGTGTTTTATTTCCATTCTCCGCCGTGCCTTCCTTTCTAACGTTTTTGTTATTCACTTCACTCTCTCCATTCGTTTTGATGCGAACTTTGAGATTCCAAAGAGGGTTTTTGTTTGATAGTTTCTTTAGCAATTCAATGCATTGATAATGATAATGATTTGCATCCAAAGACAAATCAAATTGTCTTCAAAAGCTTTCATGATTCAAACAAATTACATTTGCCAAGCATGAGCGCCCTCGCCATTCATTCCTACATCTGCATTTCAAAATTGTCAAAAAATGCAGAAGCGCTGAATTTTAGCGCTATGACATTTTGAAAAGGTAAAAATTTTCCTAACACTGAAAGATGTAAGGGCGCTAAAATTTAGCGCCCTTGCATCAAAAGTGATTTTTCAGAGATGTAAGGGCGCTGAATTTTGGCGCCCTTACACTTTTTCCAAGCTTTCTCCAATCCTTCCCAGATAAGCTTCATTTTCGACCAGTGCACTCCTGAGCCTATTTTTTCCGCCTATGTGCATCGTTTTGCGTGCCTCATCATCCGCTCCATGCTTTCCCATCCTCGTGCTCATTTCGCGCTTTCCCATGTTTCCTAACAATTAATGTTTGTTCTGGCTAAACGGATTGCAGCCTATTTTCAAAGATCATCAAGTCAAGATTGATCAGAGTTCCAGTTCTTTTTGATGACTGCTACCAAGCCTCCTTCTTCTTCGAAAGCAAAAGGCAAGATGAAGTACAAATATCAAGGTGTCTATCCGCCGACTGTGGTGCTTTCAAAAGTCGAAGAGATAAAAGACACAGAGGTTGGTCATCAAGACTTGGTTGACTTCACAAAGCTAACCGAGACGAAGCCTCTTCCTGATGCAATGAGAGCGATCGTACACAGCAACCTCCATTTGGTGGCAATGTTCCCCACAGTTGCGCACAATACCGAGTTTGTTCTTCAAGTTGCGTCTCATTACATCAGAGAAAGCAAAAGCGTGATCGACTCTTCCGGGCACGAGATTCTGAGACTCGACCCCGACTTCTTCGATATTGTCTTCAAGGTCCCTCATATGGAGAAATACATTGACATCTCTATATCAAAAGCACAGGAGATCTTCGATGCTGATCCCAATAAAGCTAAACAGTTGATAAACACTCAATGGTTAAAGAAGTCTAGATCATCCGTTTCCAGATGGCCGAAAGGACTCCTAAGAAGTGACTTCAAAGATGACGTCAAGGATATGATCACGTTTCTAAGCAGGGTGAAAGGCTTTCCGGAATCGTCCGCTTTTCACGATTGGATGTATGAATACATCAGGATCATAAGAAGGCAAAAGGTGCATATTGACTGGGGCAAACAAATCAGTGATGAGATACACGAGCAGTTGATCAATGCTCCTTCTACATTGAAGTTCTACATGACTTCTTACCTGGTGTACGCAGCAGCTGTGATGAGACAATTCCCAGGTCTATCTACAAAAGGGAATCGGATGATGGTGCCTGTGTACAGATATTTCTATCAATTGGAGCTAAAGGAGAGCTTTCATCATTTCAGACGGGTCACTGATGCTTTCTTTGCGCCTTTACTCTTCAACTTTGATCCAGCTTTGGAAAGAAGAAGAGTATCTGATGAGGCTTATAAGGTGGTAAGTAAAGTTGGATGCATTTTTCTCCAATTCCCAACGTTTACTTACTTGAGAGTAGGCTGCTACACTGGTTGTCCCTACATGCTACCACGTTATCCTTCGAATAAGTGGATTCTCATGGAAACATGCAGACAGTTGATGTCAGTGCAGAAAGAACGAAGAAGCAACCACAAGCGTGGGTTCAAGTTCCCATTGACCATGGGCCGATATACTATCCAAACTGCACAAAAAGCTAAGTCTGTCTATGCTGAAATGAAGATCATGACCATCAAAACCTACAGGTATAGGTTCGATTTCGACTACCGAGATGTCAGAAAAAAGTTGCAAAAAGGTCACCAACACAGGTACCGTTTTGAGAACATCTAGGCAGATTGCAGAGATGAAGAAGCCATTCGTAAAATGGACTATTGCAGGTTGACTGTTCAACAAATCAGGGATCTTGGTATTGCTGACCTACCAAAGGATTTTGAGGATCCAGGTGATATCATGAATGTTGTCTATGATGAGCAAGGCATTGCTAAAAGGCCGTTACCTGCAATACAATGGTCTAGGAAAGAAGTTACCAGCATGAGAGAAAGGCTGAGGCCAATCCTAGCCAACACAAAAGAATGGTTACATAAACATGGTTATGCAATGAAAAGTTTCAGGACAGACTCAGAAGGAGAGGAATCCGAAGCAGAAGCTCGCCAACAGCAGGAACTCCGCGAAAAAAATAAATCAGCGGTTGTTCCCACTTCTTCACGAAGAGGTCCTAGGATCAAGTTCACTGTTGGCAAGAAAGATACCCAGGCTGTCCGAGAGACAGAAATCACGGAATCTAATCCATCTCGTTCTAAGGGTAAAAAGCCTATTCTAGAAGAGATAGATTTCGATGAAGAAGAAACTTCAAGCGACCAATCCGCTGAAGATGAAGATTCAGCAGAAGCAGACTCCGATGCCGAAGAGGTTTCTGAAAGCGGGCAAGAGTTTGATGAAGATTCTGAAGAAAGATCTGAAGGTGATTTTGAAGGCGAACCAAAATCAGAGAGACAAGAGGGTGATCAACAGGAACTCGGGCATGATCAAGAAATAACTACTCCTCCTGAGAATGTAATTGAGGAAATTCCCAGAACATCATCGCCCGTGACTTCAAATGTTCCTCATACCCCTCCAGATTCAAGAACTCCTCCACCTCCTGTTCCCTCGTCACCTATTCCTACCACATGCATTCCTGCAGTCGAGATATCCCCTATCCCTGCAGCATCAACCCAGTTTGATACTCCTTCAGTGACAAGCATCCATACGGTTGATATACTGTCAAGCCCTCCATCGTCCATTCCTTGCTTGTCTTCACCAACGTATGATATCACTTCTGAAAACGAATTCAATCGTTTCATGAATGAGTCAATGCGTGATCAACTCAATGTGTCAACTACAGGAGCAATGATGACAAACACTTCTCCAATTGTCACGATACCTATGGTGAGTTCAGATGTGACAATAACTTCAGAAGTAGCAATGGCGACCGAATTGACAGTAAATCCAGAAGTTCACACTTCCTTTCTTCCTCCTTGGCTAATATCTCAAGTGTCGAAGCGTAAAAAGCAAATGATTTCTCCAGAGGAGCTCGACCTCGAAGAGATAGTTCTTCCAAAAGCCAAAGGGAAGAAAAAGGAAAAGGTATACTCAAGGCTGAACGTTGATAAGTCTGGCCACAAGTATGCTGAAATTGGCATACCACCGAATGAAGAAGGTGATGTCAATATGGAGGGACTACACAGTAACAAAGGTCTAACTTGGCAAGGTTACCAATGAAAGTGCAAAAGCTGATGCAAGTCACTTTGGATATCTTGGCGGGAAGGCTGGATAAGTAAAGCAAGCTCGTAACATGTACAAGCATGCATTATGCCATTGTTGTAAAGAGACTTTCGGTTCTCCAAGTAATGCACAACCGCTTGTAAATATGAAGACAGGGAAAGAATGCCTCAAAGGCGGGGCAATGATTTTTGAAATCATCGAACACGGATCTCAGATCTATTGTTGCAGATGAAAACTACCTTGTTGGCCAAGCTCACCACAGAGCTTGATAAAGAAAAGAGTGTACTTTCCCAGGAGCGCAGAGACATGGAAAAATGCCTGTTGTCATGGTCGGAAATGAAACAGGTAAAGCTCAGCAAATTGGTGGAGGTTGGGGTAATTCCTGACAAAGAAAAATTCGTTGAGGTAAGAGAATCACTGAAACACAGAATTCAAGTGGTTCAATCTCTTACAGAAGATCTTCACCAAGTACAGGAAGATGTCGACGGGCATTGCACCATTCTTGAAAAAGGTATCAAAGAGTTGCCTGGTCAACTTCTTGAGGAAAATCGTATCTTCCTGCCGCCACAAAAATATCCCAGATCTTCAAGGAAGCCATCATGAATTTGATTGACAGTTCAGACTTCTCGAAGCTTCACGAACATCATTTGTGATACAAGGCTCACATTGGACAACCTGAAGACGCATCTTGGCGGGTGCAAGAAGGTTCACTCATCACTATGAGATCAATCACAGAAATTCACACCATTGTGGATTACACCGTTGGTCCAGATGAGAAGTTCGTGCGAGACTAGGAGGAAATTTGAAGACTTCCGTGCCCAATGCAAAGAAACGTGAAGCAGCCCCCTATTCTCCAGTGTTAGACATTTCGGTGCATCCCATTATGCATCTTGTAAATATTTCTCGACATTTTGAATGTCATTTTGTAAATTGTAATTACACCAAGTCCAAAGATGTAATATTTTCAAAACAAATTACACTTTGACTTTGGTCAAAGTTAGGTGAGATCTCCTAAAATCGCTCACCTAACTTTCCCTGATTTTCTCAATCCCTTTCCTAATTTTGCTCATCCCTCTTTCTATATAATGTAAGGGATTTTCATTGTAAATTTATCCTTTAGTGTTTTGCAACGAAGTGCTGCCCTTTTTGAAGCAAATTTGTGAAACTTTGCGTTCATGCTTTGTGAATGAAATCTGATTAATAAAGAAGAGGATTGCAAGCCAAACTTTGTGTTGGATTCAATACTTTTGTGAGTTGATCTTATTTGGTAGTGATTAGCTTGAAGAATCTGAAGGACTCTAAGTAGTTTATGTAAACTTTGTGTTACATTTATTATTTAGATTGCATTTGTAATTCTGTTTATCTTTCGGTTGAATGATCTACAAGACTTTGTGCTTGTAATCATTCATGCTCTTGCATGTTCTGGTTGAAGGATCTACAAGACTTTGTGCTTGTAATCGTTCGTGCTATTGGATACTTTTGTTGGATGATCTACAAGACTTTGTGCTTGTAATCGTTCATGCTATTCGAGGAATTGCTGCGTCTAAGAAGACTTTGTGCTTCTAACGCGACAAACGGTACATCTGCACAGATCCAACATTGAAAAAGCTACGGAACGACTTTGTGCCTTCGTGAGCTTTCCCTTTTTTACTTTATTTGTTTGTTATTAATCACTTCTGGTATCTCTACGCTTCGCTTTGACGAGATAGAGATGTTGGTATTACTGCTAGTTATTAGTTTAAGGTTATCAAGAATTATGAACTTCCAACGATGAAGCATTGTAAACATCTCTGAAAAAAGAGAGAAGGATGAATGTAACACACCCCCCCCACTCCGTAAGTTTCGTGTACATTTTGTAATTACTTGTTTGTTTTACTATCGCTTCTGTTAGCAGTAAGAAGGGCGCCTCCCCTTTCCGAGAGGAGAGATTCACATCTTACATAGCTGTGGCTGAAGTCCAAGTTGTGTAATCTATCGAAAAGCTGATTACATAATTTTCACCCAACAAGCACCTTGAATGCGCCTTGAGGAGAAAGGGGGATGATGAAATTTCACTAAGTATTGAAGTTCAACATCTTGAATGCACCCTCAAGCTTGAAGAGATGTGCCTTGAAATTTTCCAAGTCTGAGAAATTGAAAGCTCAAGCTATGATTTGCGCCTTTGCTAGAAGAGATGTGCCTTGAAATTTTCCAAGTCTTGAAATTTGAAGCTCCAAAAGCTTAAATGCGCCCAAGTTTGAAAAGATGCCATGAGGAAATTTTTCTAAGTGTAAAAATTGGAAGCTCATGCCTCCAAATGCGCCCTTGAGGGAAGAAAGCATAAAAAATTCTCCCAAGTATGAAAATTAGAAGCTCTGGGGTCAAAATGCGCCTTGAGAGGGAAGAGGTGATTAGAAATTTGACTAAGGCAAATAAAAATGAAAGCACAAGGGGTTATTTGTGCCCTAGGTTGGAGAAGTAAGTTTTAAAATGTCTAAGTGTGGAAAACTGAGAGCTTGCCTAGGTAAATGCGCCCTTGGAAGGATAAGCCATGAAAATTTGTCTAAGCCTTTCAAATTTGAAGAAGACCCCTCCACATGCACCCTTGAAACTGGAGATTGATAGAAAAATATTCTAAGTGCTTAAAAATGAAAGCTCAGCCAGTCATATGCGCCCAAACTCTGAAGTGACTCCAGCAAAGTTTCTAAGTGTTTTAAATTTGAGGCTCCCTACTCCAAATGCGCCCAACAAAGGAGGGAAGGCCTTGAAATTCTCTAAGTGTTGAAGACTTGAAGTAGGCCTTGCCTAATGCGCCTAAACTTGCAGGGAGAGCTTGGAAAAGTGTCTAAGGCATGCAAACTTGAAGTTGGACCTCTCATATGCGCCCCAACAAGATGATGGAGCTTGAGAACTTTCTAAGTGTTGCAAATTGGAACTTCAATAGTGAGATGTGCCTGGAAGGAGAAGTGAGACATGGATTTTTTCTAAGTTTGAAGTTACCACCCTCAAATACACCTCTACTTGAAAAGAAAGCGGAAGGTTTGGAAATTTTGCTAAGTATTTGAAATTTGAAGTATCACCTGCTAAATGCACTTTGGCCTAGGGAGAGGTGCTGGAATTATTCTAAGTGTCACCAGTTGGAAGAAGGGGTGGTAAAGTGCACCTTAACCACTTGAGGACTTTCTGAGTCTTGGGAATTGAAAGTGTGAGGTACTAGATGCGCCCTACCTTGAAGAGAAGTTCTTGAAGAATTTTCTAAGTAACAAAATGGAAGCACTACCCATGAATTGCGCCCTAGATGAGAAGGAAGCCAGAAATATTTTCTAAGTGTTTGCAAGTGGTAGGACAAAAGCTTAAATGCGCCCAAGCTAGTGATGAAATGATAGAATACTTTTCTAAGTATAAATATTTAAATTCCACCTCTAGAAGAAAATACGCCTAAGTCTGATGGAGGAGATGAAATTTTCAGAGGCATGGATAAAATCGACAGGAATGAGTCAGAATACTCCAGCTTCACAGGGTCAATGAGAAATTTCAAGTCAGAGCAAGGAAATGCGCCTGGAGTTGAAGAAATGGATTAAATTTGATGAAAATTATTTTTCTAAGGTTCAAAATTCAAAATTTAAATGAACCTGTTCGTTGTATACCCATGGATTCGATGTGTTCTGATGAAAATTTTCTTCTGGGTACTGGACGTTTGTGATGAGGAATGGATTTCAAAGTTTTCCACTGTTCGTGAAAGCCTTCCGGGGTAAGGAATTTGATCGGCACTTGAAACAATGAATTTTCCTAAGGGAAATTTTAAAAAAATTCTAAGGCAAGGAATAAATGATGTTTTTGAAGATAAAAATGCCTTGGGTGATGAATTTGAAATTGGTGCCTAGATGATTTTGATCGAGTTCCTGAAGAAAGCTTTTCTTTCTTGAGCCTGAGTCAGATGAAATATCAGAGTGAAGTATGCCCAGGCAGAATGCAAGATGGGTTGGAAATTTGGCTAAGGCATGAAGAATTTGAACGCAAAGTTGACTAGTGAAGACGATGAACCCTTGGAAGTTAAAGCGTGAAAATCAGGTAAGTAAAGTGAATTTATATTATGAAGTGTTCTAATGCTCTCCTCCTTGCTTGTTTTGCAGGAGAAACGTTGAGACCAAGCGGTGACTTAAGTGATCCAAGATGACATTTCAACCTCGAAGGAAGAAAGGTTGCAAGAAAATGGCTAAGTGTTGAGACTTAGTGACAGAGAAGAAATGTTTTTAAAACTCAAGATGGAAAAAAGAATAGAATCTCAAGCAAAGTTGAAGAACAATGCCAAGAAGAAGATCAAGAGCAGCGTGAACGCATTTCAAGGCTGGGATCGTCTAGAAGGATGGTGGCCATTAAATGCTCATTTATTACCCCACTCTTCTTTGTGGCGGTTTTTAGGGTGAATCTTGTTTAGGGCTGAGGTGGTACGATCTAGGCCATCCAGCCGATTGTAATTTGAGCCGTCCGTTGGACTGGGCTATCTATAAAAGGGGGAGTCCCCCTCATTTGTATCTCATTAGACATTAGCTTAGAGTTAGACAGTAGACATAGAGTAGAGGGACAACTTAGAAGTAGCGTAGTATAGATTGATAGTGTAGTTGAAGAAGAAGGAAAGTTTTCCTTTGAAAACTTTTGCAAGAGATTGTTGTGTAAAACTTTCATAATAAAAGATGTTTTCATTGATGGTGAAATTCGTCTTTGTTATGGATAGCTAGCGAGGTTTCTTCATCCCTTCTACTTCAAGTAGCATAGAGTAGCGTAATTTCATTTTCATGCAAGTAGTTGTTAGCTGTGGAATGTGGTGTTTGATCTAAGCAAGCTTCGCTTATCCATACCACTAGCGGGCTCACTGATGGTGTGTTCGCCTTGTGTGGTCAACTAGAAACGTTGTGGGCCTAACTTCAATCACAGTTTGAATGATGGTATGCATCGTTGTGATGGTATCTTCATGTCAAGTGGTGGTTTGAACATATTTAGTCATCTCCCCTGAAGATTGCACCGACTCCGTGGAAGCTGTCCAATGCGAGGCAAAGCGAAGTCTGGTTGAAAGTTTGCTGAAGTTGAGCTCCATATCCCGCGCTTAGAATAGATTTAGACTCTCTAAACCCTGCAGCCACTTTAAATTCAGTACTTTCTGGTTAGAATAGGAAACCCATGCTTTATTGATAAATCTGTTGAATTGTGAAAACCTCTTCCTCTGTTGTTGAACAATTCCGTAAGTCCCCTTGAAATACCAGCAAATCACATTGAGCAAACTGAGACTATTCGCATTGAAAGAACCTTGGAGTTGAACGCACGAACTCTCTCGCAATCTTAGCGTGCTGGATACTTTGATCAAGAGAGAATAGGGTAGCCGTTGGCGACTTTATTCTGCATTGGTGCGGTCACGAAAAACACATCAACAAGGTTGAGGAGTAAAGTGCTCAAGGAGTATCTCATCAAATGGAAGGACTTTCCTTTAGAGGATGCTACTTGGGAAGGTGAACAGATTTTGCAGCATCCGAATCTTTGATTTTTTGAAGACAAGCAATCTAAGGAAGGGAGGACTATAATGTTCCCTTCCGTGGAGTAGCCGAAAATAACCCATTTAGCTTATTTTATTCCCATGGGCTAACTTCAGGCAACATCAAGCAATAAATTAATTAGTTGAATTAAGTTGTCCAATAAAGAAAATTTTATACATGACTTTACTTTAATTAATTCTATAAAGTGACTTAAGTGAATTAAAAAGGAAATATCAAAAGTCACTTTATAAAGGTGCTTTAATAAAATATCTTAAGCAGGAAATTAAAAAGTCCTTTTGGGAAAGTTTCATGGGAAAATATAAAAGAGGAATTGAGAGCTCATTTGCTCATGCTTGTTTATTTTTCTCTATTGTGGAGTTTGAGATTCTTTCTTAAGCAAACCATAGGAGGAAAACCCTAAAGGAATCAGTTTCAGAAGTGAGATATATACCCTAGCTAGTTGCAGGTGGAATCATATGAGTTTCATGCAAGAATTTAACGATTGAAGATTTTTACAATTTATGAAGTCTTGCGGGAAAAAAAAATTATGAGAATGTTTGTTTGGATTGAAGGAAGTTGTGGAGATTGAAAGTGGATGCCATGGAATGAAATTAAAGCTAGGCATGAGTATTTGTGGGCAAAGATTTCTACTAGTTGGGCATGAAGTTCCTTACCTGCTGGCGTGTATGTTTCTGAGTATTAATCTATATCTCTGCTGGGTGAGGAGGTTTGTTACTATAAATGGGCATGAATTTGAGATTGGTTGGGCATTAGAAAGCCCAGGTTGTTGGGCGCTCATTCCTCCTTTTGGTGTGTGAAGGTATCCTTGGAGGGAACGTGGAACTCCCATGTGTCATATCGTTATTTGCTGATGTTGAAACCTTGTTGCTTGGAAATACAATCTTATTTGCTGTAAGATTTTCATTGGGTGTTGATGTGGGGGCAAAATGGAGATATTGCAGACTTGATGTGAGAAATGTTGGTCTCTTCAAGTGTAGCACATACCATATTTAAGTCATTTCTGTTCAAGGAAGGGAAAATGTGGCTCTTAGACTCTATTTCCAGCTTCAAAACAAAGAATATCTCTCACTGTTCAAGGTCAGAATATTGAATTTGTTAGGTTCAGTAAAACTGTTTTTGTGCAGCAAATTAATGTATGAAGTCTAATAGATATTTGGGGCAGACTGGTTATTTGTCTCTTTACATTAATTAATTCAAGTTGAGGTTTATGAATGTTTATAAAGGCAATGCGATTCAAAACACCCATCAAAAACTTTCATAAAACATTTTAGTTTGGTACTCTACAAATAGAACGCATGTGAACTGTTTGACAAAATGTCTATTCTCTAAACATTGGGAAAAGGTGAACATTCTGGCATAAAATTGGTAAGGGTCTTTACAAAGATATTGATATGCTTCATCTTGGGCATCACTTTGAATAGAGGGTTTAGATTCATCACTTTTTGTCTATTATTTTTCTTTATTGAATGTCCATCTTTCACTTGGGCCCATATACTAACTTGGGCACTACTTTTTCTTCTTTCCTCACTTTGTTTTGGCTAGAAAAACATGTTATTTTGGTTCCTAATGAAGCTTAGGTGCCCATTTTATTTTTGGTGGAAGTTTTGGTGCATTAATACCAAGTTATGAAAATTGTCAAAGTTGTTGATCAATGTAACTTTTTCCACTTGACACCAAGTGGAACTTTTATCACAATAACACCAAGAAATGAAAACTATCAAAGCTAGGACTCAATGGAACTTTTATCACAATATCACCAAGAAATGAAAACTATCAAAGCTAGGACCCGATGGAACTTTCCCCACTTGATAGCGAAAAGTAGAACTTTTATAACATAACACCAAGAAATAAAAACTAGAAAATTTGGCACTTGATGGAACTTTTTCCACTTGATGCCAAAAAGTGGAACTCTTTAACTTACCAAGTAATGAAAATTAGCAAATTTGGCACTTGGTGGAACTTTCTCCACTTGACGCCAAAAAGTGGAACAATTATAACTTAACACCAAATAGAAGAAATTTTTAAGTGATTACTCACAACATTGAATTTTTTTAATTTATTCCATTTATCATTTTCAAACACCAAGTTAGATAAAAATTCTGTTTCTTATTGCCTTTTATCTTCTTGAATTCCATTTTCACATGATGAAGCTTGAAACTGCTCTAGTAAGTTTCTATCTTTTCCATCTACCACCATTTTCCAAAAAAGCAAAAAATAAACTTTCTAAAAATAGAAAGTTTTGATTTTGCAATTCTTTTATTGATCCATAACAACAACAAAAATCAAAATCAAAAAGTAGGTTTTCTAAAAATAAGAAGTTTGATTTCCGGTATTCATTGAAAATACTTGACCTGAATATTGGACCCTTTCAAGTGACCACTTCTAGTTTGGAAGATGATCCCCATATATGATTCTATCTCGGTGAGCTAGAGAAGATTCATCTTAGCCTTGATCATTCCTACCTTTGCCTCGTATCTGCCACTATACTATTTCTTTTAACTTTGGTATTTATTTCCTCTACTAATGTTGGTGTCACATTTAGGAATTAGAACTTGATAATGTTCGTGATGAGCAACCTGCATACATTGTTAGTGAACCAAGACAAACCAACACCTAAGGGATTGGCTATTTTGATAGGAAAGCCAACATAATTACATTGCTATAACATAAATGACCTCACATTTGGCTACACATGTGATTGATCTTGAAGCTTTTTTTTTTGGGGTAGCAATTTTGGGTACCAACAAAGTATTATAGCCATCAATCCTAGCTGCCTATGAAAAATGAGGGGAAATTACTCCCTCTACCATGAATTTTAAAATATATATGAGGCACTGCATCACCACCTTACACAACATCAAGGGGGATCTAGACTAATATATTTTCCCAATTTAGACCAAATTCCTACATGAGAACTAAACTCAACAGTAATAGGATCTTGATCCACACCTACATTGGATAAATAGTCTGCAACACCATTTGTTGACCTACCACAATGCATAAAGCTAAGGTCCAAAAAGTTCTCCTTCAAATGATGAATTTCTACATAGTGATTCAAGCACTAGTTTGGATAGGAGCCTTTTATTCGGACATTTGTAACTATCAAGGAATCACCTTTTACAATCACATGCATATAATATTGTCAATAGCTATACCCAACCATATTATCAATACCATTCTACCTCATTATCAGTTTTGAAACCAAAGAAGAGTGATCCACTATACAAAAAAAATCTTTGGGCATCTTGCAAGATTATACCACCTTCTTCTTTACTCAATTTTCCTTTGGATGCACCATTGAAATTGAGTTTTATGTCACCAATTGGAGGGGGAATCCAACTATCTTTTCTCTCTTGATTATGTTTCAGAAAAGTCTCTTGCAATTTACCAAAAGGTTTGCCTGTTACCCCTTGAATGGGAAAATTTCAGCATTCTTCTCTTGAAGTTACCTTTTTCTATTCTTATCTACTAAATAGATTAGGTTGTCCAATCCTAAAAGAGGATTTGTCCCCTCCAAGTTCCCAAGTCCCTCCGATGTTGGGAATGTTTCCCAAACACCCAAGGATGTATCCCCTGTTATCACAGAATCTAGTAGCGCTTGTTCCACGGATAACCCCTATTGTGACCTTTCAACACATCAGCTCATTCAAAATGGGGACCCCCTAATTTTTTCTTCGTTCCTTGTCTTTTGGCTTTGGTTCTCTCTCTCTCTCTCTCTCTCTCTCTCTCTCTCTCTCTTTCTGCTGTCTGCCTTTCCAAGGTGTGCCCATCTTTGAGCTTGAACGTAAAATTTTGGCTAAGTCTGAGATTTAGGGTTTGTATTTTCTGGTCAATTTGAAGTCAAATGGAGTAAGTAAATTGGAATCTGAGCTTGGTCTTGCAGTCAGTGAGCTTTCAGTGGGTCCCCAACAAAATTTTGTTGGATTCTGACAACTTACTATTTTTAGTAAGCACCTAATTTGGGACATTTTTCTCAGCACTTTTGAAGTTCCGATCGTTACACTACATCTAGAGCATGTCAAGCTATTTGTCAGCAAATTTTGAGTTGAAACTTACAGCTTTCTATTTTTAGCAAGTTCGCCTTCAGGAGTTGTTTTTAGGGTTTATATGTGAAGTTTTTCAATGCTTGTCTGGAGAATCTTTCTAGGTTTCCTGAGACCTACGCAATGATATAACATGCAAGATGAAATGAGAAATTTCAATATTCAGCCTTTGGAGGCTATTTTTAGGGTTTGCCTGTTGGAATTTTCTTCGCATGTCTAGACATTCCTTGTGGGTTTTTCAAAAGCTTCGCAATGGTATAACATGCAAACCAGGATCAGGACTTTTTCAAAAGCCATCTTCAGAGGCTATTTTTAGGGTTTACATGCAGAGCTTTCCAGCGCATGTCAGGTTATTCTTTATGGGTTTTTCAAGAGCTATGCAGTGATGTGACATGCAAGGCGAGATGATCACTTTTTAGAGACTTACTATTTTTAGCAGGTCCATTCCAACAGTTGCCCAGCACATCAATATCACAAACAGAGCAAAGTGCAACAGAAACGGGGTCAAACAGAAGTCATTTGATCAACATGCAAGTCAAATTAGGGTTTCGAGCTTCGGGGCCCAAAATGAGAGGTAAAATGCCAAAATTTCAGAGAACCAGTGTATCCCACTGCGATCAGTATCTTTCAAGCTATCCACTGGTAAAATTTGAAGGCAATCAGAGCACTTACTATTTATAGTAAGACACTCCTGAAACAAGCTATAAATAGCAAGTCAGCTCGAGACGACAGTGTGAACAGATCACCTAGGTCATGAGGATCCTATGCTTAAAATTCCAGATCAATCCAAGTTGCAGAAGGGTGAAAATCAGAAGACTTACTAAATATAGTAAATCAGGGGTGAGCAAGCTGAGAAATTTTCTAAGTCTGAAGAAGTTCTTGCTCACCCTATCAAATGTGCCCAAGATAAGATTGGCTGAAGGATGGAGAAATTTCAATAAAGTTAAATCCTGCTCCTACCCCAAAATGCACCCTCGGCTGGAAGAAGCCATAAAGAAAATCTAAGTCTAGAGTTAAATCCTCCTTGACCCCCAAAATGCGCCCTCAGCTTGAGGTGATGGAAAAAGTTTCTAAGGCATGAAAACATCCTCCTCCACCCTCAAAATGTGCCCATGCTAGAAGAGGAGTCAAGGCAAGTCAAAAGGTGTTGGAGTCAAACTTCCTTCACCACCCCCAAAATGCGCCCAAGTGCAAGGTGAAGATGGGTAAAAAGAGTTACCAAGGCATTGAGTTTTTCCTCCATGACATGTGAAATGTGCCCATCTCTAAGGTGAAGAAGAAGTTACCAAGGCGTTGAGTGAATCCTCCTAAACATGTCAAATGCGCCCAAATGAGCTGGGAAAAAGACAAAAGTGTTGACTTCCTCCTCCACCCTTTGAATGCACCCATGCTAGAAGTAAGGTCATGACATAAACTAAGGTGTTGGTGTTAAATCCTCCACATGCTAAATGCGCCTATGTTAGAGATGAAGTTGGAAAAGTGACTAAGGCGTGGTTAATTCCACCTTGGCATGTGAAATGTGCCCAAGAGTATTGAAGATGTTAGCTTGGAGAAAATTGTCTAAGGCATGTGAATTTCCTCCTTGACCCCTCATATGCGTCCATGCTTGTGATAAGATTTAAAAAATTTCTAAGTGTTGAAATTAATTTCACCTCTAGAGGAAAATACGCCCAAGCTTGTAAGGTGCTGAAATTCACTAAGGCATGGATAAAATTGGCAATTGATGAGTCAAGATACTCCAGCTTCATGAGGATGATAAAAAATTTCAAGGCCAAACAAGAAATATGCCCAGATGTGAAGAATAAAGATAAATTTGATGGAAAAATATTTTTCTAAGGTTAAAATTTAAAAATTAAATGTACCCCTTTGTTTGTAGACACATGAATTCAACGTTTTCTGAGGGGAATTTTCTTCTGGGTATCGGATATCTTTGACGAGGAATTGATTTTAAAGTCTTCCACACCTCGCCATGGGTTTCAAGATGAAGTTTTTGATGGGCACTTAAATAATGAAATTTCCTTAAGTAAAAAAATTTGAAAAAATTTCTAAGGCAAGAAGGCAAAAGGATGTTGTTGAAATAAAATGCCTTGGTTGATGAATTTGAAGTTGATTGCCTAGGTGAATTTGCTCAAATTCTTTGTGAAGATAGTCTTCTTGAGCCAGAGATGAATAAAATCAAAGTTGTCAACACCTCATCTGGTGAAATAAATTTCTTGAAGATGCAGTTGAAGTTAAAACTTTCAAAAGAAGATTTTAAAAATGCATCTCTTAAATACGCCCTTGAGGAGGATGAAATTTGTCTAAGGCATTGAAATATGATGCGCAGGTGTTATATGCCCAACCTACAGATGTTGAAAAATCATGAAGAAAGCAAAGTTGGCTAGAGAAAAACGATGAACCTATCAGATCCGAAGATCACTCAGACCTTGGAAGTTAAAGCATGAAAATCAAGTAAGGTGAGTTTATATTATGAGGTGTTCTGATGCTCTTCTCCTTGCTTGTTTTGCAGGGTGAACACCGAGGCGAAGGCATGATGATTTGGGGAGATAAAGCGAGAACTTGGAAGAAATGGCTAAGTGTTGAGACCTAGTATGTGCCCAACTCAAGTGGCAAAGAATAAATGTTTTCAAAGATCAGGATGGAGGGAAAGATGGAAACCCAAGCGTTAATGGTCACCATCAAGTACTTCAAAGTTGAAGAACAACATCAAGGAGGAAAATCATCGTTGAGCAAGAGAAAGAGGTTGCAGGCTTGAAGTTAGATCGAGAACGTGCCCGCCATATCCATTCAAGGAGTTGAAGCAGTGGCAACTAGACTTATCCCTGGTTTGCAGTCAAGAAGAGGAACAAGAACAATGCAAACGTGTCTATGGACAAGAATCTTCTCGAGGATGGTGGACATTAATTGTTCATTTATTACTCCACTCCTCTTTTTAGGGTTAGGGCTGAGGTGGCACAATTTGGGCTATCCATCTGATTGTAATATGAGCCGTCCGTTGGACATGGCCAGCTATAAAAGGGGCATCCCCCCTCATTTGTATCGAATTAGAATAACGGAGAAGAAATAGAGAGAGATTAATAGAATAGAGAGTAGCATAGGTTGATAGTCTAGCTTAGATTGAAAAGGAAGGAAAGTCTTCCATTTGAATACTTTGTAAGAAGTTGTTGTGAACACTTTCATAATAAAAGATTTTTCATTGATGGTGATCTCTTCTTTGTTATGAGTAGCTAGCGAGGCTTCTTCGTCCTTCCAATTCACGTAGAATCTTGAAGTAGCTTAAAGTAAAGTAGATTTCATTTCATGCAAGTACTTAGTAATTGTGGAATATGGTACTCAATTTGAACAGAACTTCACTTATCCATACCACTAGCGGGCTCGCTGACGGTGGGTTCGCCTTGCGTGGTCAACTGGAACATTGTAAACTTGATTTTGATTATGGTTTGTATGTTGGCATGCGTCGTTGTGATGGTGTCTTCATGCTAAACTGTGATTTGAATACCTTTGATTACTCCTCTGAAGATTGCACCAGTTTTGTGGAAGCTGTCCGAAGCGAGGCAAAGCAAAACCTATTTGAAGTCTGCGAGAATTGATCGCCCTGTCCCACGCCCTAGAGTATATTAGAACCTTCTCATCCCTACAACCATTTTAAATTCAGTTCATTTCTGGTTAGTGTTAGGAAACTTGCGCTTACCTGCCAAATCATTTGAACCACGTGAAACCATTTAATCTGCTGTTTGTTGTCCGTTGTGGAACAATTGTGTAAGTCCCCTTGAAATACCATCAAATCACATCGAGCCAACTGAGACTATCCGTTGCATAAAGGAACCTTGGAGTTGAACGCACGAACTTTCTTGCAATCTTAGTGTGCGGAATACTTTGATCAAGAGAGGATAGAGTATCTGTTGGAAACTTTATTCTATGTTGGTACGGTCACGAAAATCACATCAACAACCCCCCTATGAAATTTGTCCGTTTCATGGATTCATGAAGTTCAAGCACGCAAAACGAGGCAATTTTCAATCCACCTTGAAGTGCATTCCAAAGTCTCAAACAGTCCGTTTGAGCATCCCTCTACGTTCATCTCGCGAAGACCTTCGGAACGAGTACCTTCACGAACTCTCGTTGTTTATACTTAGTGAATTGGCAAAAGTGCAGAAGCTCCAAAAAAGAGTGCTCTTAACTTTTCCAAAAAAATGACTAAGTGATGAAAGTGCAAGGGTGGGATTTTTCAGCACCCTTACTCTTAAGTGACTTTTTGTTTCAGTGCAAAGGCGTTGACTTTTAGTGCCCTTGCAGTTTTTCTTCAGACTTAGTCATTTTTTATGATGGGCGGTGATTTTTCAATGCTTTGCACTTTTTCCAGACTTAGTCATTTTTGGCCTGGGTAGTGTTTTTTGTCTCCATTACACTTTTCCCAGTTTCGTGCCATCTAATGTGCCTTAATTAGTTGCACCACTTTTTTTCATTTATGACACTCTCAAATCACTTTTAAGTGATTTTAATTGACTTTTTGTTCATCCCTTCACTTCATTTCACCTTTCACTCATTCTCCATCAAGCTGGAAACCCACTAAGCTCTGATTTTTAGTGCTCATGCGCATTTTGTTTATACTTAGTCATTTTTTGTATAGAGCAGTGATTTTTGTCTCCTGTGCACTTTTCACAATTTTACAAGTGAAGTGCAAGGGCGTTGATTTTCAGCGCCCTTACACCTAAGATCACCTTTCTAAGTGCAAGGGCACTGATTTTTAGCGCCCTTACACTTTTGGCAGTTTTTAATTTAGTCTCTTCAAACTTGCTCTATTTCCGTTCCGGACCCCATCTCTCCACTCCTGCATCGTTTTCCGTGCCTCGTCGCTCATTTCTCACTTACTCAACATTGTTGCTCAGTTCACGCATCCCAATGCTGCTTTTTCTGCGAACGTCTGTTGATTCACCATCCTTGCAGTTTGTCTCCAGATTTCATCAAGTGATCCTGAAGGTGATATCTTTTGATCCAGTGAACTATCCCAGATCTACAAAGAAGTCGTTATGCAACAAGTTGAGGATAACAATTTTTCCAAAGCCTCAATACATATCATTTGCAATATACAACTGAGACTTGATAATCTCAAGATGCATCTTCGCGAGTGCAAGAAAATCCATTCATTTTCCAGAAGGTCGATCACAAGAGCTCACACCCTTGTAGATGACACAGTCGACCTAGATGATGCGTTCATACAGGAGACCAAGAAGAATTATGAAGACCTTTGCGCCCAAAGCAAGGAACCATGAAGACTCTTGATCTCCGATGTTGAAGACTCTTAAAATGTAATTACTCTTAAGATGTAGTTTCATGAAGACATTACATTTTGACTTAGTCAAAGTTAGGTGAGATTTTCCTAAATTAACTCACCTTTCCTAACTTTTTTCAATTGATTTCCTAATTTTGCTCATCCCTCTCCTTTATAAATATGAGGGATTTCTATTGTAAAGCTTACCTTTAGTATTTTGCAACGAAGTGCTGCTCTTTTTGAAGCAAAATTGCGAAACTTTGTGTTCATGCTTTGTGAATGAAATTTGATCGATAAAGAAGACAATTGCAAACCAAACTTTGTGTTGGATTCTATATCTTATGATTTGATCTTATTTGGTGGTGATTAGTGGATGATATTTGAAGGGCTTCAAGTAATTTATGTAAACTTTGTGGTGCATTCCTCATTTAGATTTAAGTTTATGTTTGGATACTTTTGTTGAATGATCTACAAGACTTTGTGCTTGTAATTGT
This sequence comes from Sequoia sempervirens, assembly GCA_007258455.2. Taxonomy (NCBI): domain Eukaryota; kingdom Viridiplantae; phylum Streptophyta; class Pinopsida; order Cupressales; family Cupressaceae; genus Sequoia; species Sequoia sempervirens. Next base: position 120,941 of record VDFB02043004.1, read on the forward strand.
TCATGTTGTTCGAGGAATTGCTGCGTCTAAGAAGACTTTGTGCTTCTAATACAACAAACGATATGTCTCTCATAGATCCATTATTGAAAAAGCTACGGAACGACTTTGTGCTTTCGTGAGCTTCCCCTTTTCTTTTACTTGTTTATTATTAATCACATCTGGTATCTCTACGCTTTTCTTTGACAAGATAGAGATATTGGTATTACTGCTTGTTGTTAGTTTAGAGTTATTGTGAATTTAGAACTTCCAATAGTGAAGCATTGTAAAACATCTTCTTTGAAAAAAGAGAGAAGCATGAATGTGACACACACCCCCCATTTCGTAAGTATAGTGTACATTGTGTAAATACTTTAATCAGTTTTACTATAGCTTCTATTAGCAGTAAGAAGGGCGCCTCCCCTTTTTGAGAGGAGAGATTTTATCTCACATAGTTGTGGCTGAAGTTCTAGTTGTGTAATCTATTGAAAAGAGGATTACATAATTTTCACCCAACATCCCCATGGAACATTGATTTTAGTTCTCAGAAGCCACATTGAAAGACATTTTTCCTGAATGTTGGTAAGGGGCAAGAAAATTATTAATTCTAGCGATTGTGTAATGTCCTTGGAAAAATCTGACTTGTTTTTCCACTTTTAGGTCTTGGACATTTCATTAAACTGTTGGCATGTAAAGTCTGAACTTGCTGTTTTGAATTTTCAGTTTGATTTGGATTGCTTTTGAGTGATGCAAATGATATTTAAGTGCCTTCTAAAAGATACTAAACAACTAGCAAATGGACTGAAATGAAATGCAATATGTTTTTGTATTTTCTTATGCATATAAATGACAACTACTTATGAAAATGTTCACCTACAGCAATAAGACATTTCGTCATACAATTTGCATCCAAACTCCTTATGCCTCCAAATGATATTGCAATGATATGTAAATGATTACAAGCTGAAACTGATATGCAATCATACCTATTACAAAATCTGTTTGCAACATGTATGCAAATGACTAATTTCTTATTACAAACTTGCTCATACAAAAGCTCTAATGGCTGCCAACAATTTTCAGACTTAGTATGCAGACTTACAATGCAAATATATGTATAAACATCAAAAGGAACTTGATTCTGAGGTTGGAAATGAACAGCAAATGAGAAGACAACAGCCTCTGATTGTTTCTTGAATTTATTGTGGCTTCCTTGATGAAATTGCCCCTCTCTAGCAAAGCCACCCCTGCCCTTGCCTGGAAACTTTTTGTATAAATAAATGCAGCAGTATTGGCCTCCAAAATTATTGTAGAAAAGGTTGTCTTCGCAAGAGAAAGTGATCCCTTAAATACCCACAAAATTTTGTCCCCTTAGTGAAGAGTAATGAATGAAAATGCAATTCCTCCCATGGCTGGTCTGTAGACTGAAAAAAAATTACAGACCTCAAATAACTCACCAAACTTCTCCAAAAATGTTCTCCAATGGCTTCAATTATTTCAATGAGAAAGACTAAATTATCTCCTTCCACTATCCAACTAGGGTTGATATTTCACAACTGAAATTGGTACCTTAGAGTCTTCAAACCCTCAGGCAATGAAAGCATTCAAGCTCTCTTTCTCCCATGCAGGTATGTAAGAAGTAATAAAATCCAAGTGTGCTTGAATGACTAGCAATGAGCTTCTTATATACTTTTTCTAACCCATCTCCAACAAGCTTCTAGAATATTTTATTATTTTATTGTTTAAGTGACTTTTTGATATTATTTTATTATAGTCATTTTATTAAATTAATTATAATAAAGTTGCCTTTGAAATATTATTTTATTAAGATAACTTTATTAAATAATTAATTTAATACTCCACTTTAATTTAATTAAAATAATCAATTAGTTATCCTTATGAAATATCAATATTTGGACAACTTAATTAGTTAATTTAATTAAATTACTCTGCCTCCAAATCGGGGACATAACAAATTGATTGATAAATCTTGGACCAGTCATCATTTCCCATAATTGATATGAGACAATACAAGTTAGTGGACTAGGAGAGAATTTGAATGATGAAAATGGTGTTACACATGAAAAAGTTGTTGTCAATTGTTAAATGAATGTAGAATTTAATTTCTATCAACCAAGTTATTACTAGTACAATGAAAGAAGTAAGAATGATACTGATAAAAATGAAAGATTGGTATTTTTCCATTTGCATTGGGCTGAAAATATTTTTGAATGGCTCATTTATGTTGTAAAGAAAACCTCAATTTTGATCTCCCATCAAAGACTAGTTGACACAAATCATAGGTTGTCTAATTAAAAATGATACACCATGAAAATAAAAACACAATATTTTCTATATGCAATAGAATTGACAATATTTTTGAATGCCTCATTTATGTTGTTAAGAAAACCTCAAGCTCAATTTCCCAATCCAAGAATTAAAAATGACAACAAAAAAAATGAAAGATTGGTATTCTTTTTTTTCAAAAGAACTCAAAATAATTTTGAGTGACTTATTTATCTTGGTAAGAAAACGTCAACATTACTCTTTCATTGAAGGCTAGTTGACACATATTACAAGCCATTTCATCAACTTCAAATTTATATCACAAAGATAAGATTTATATATGTTAAACTAGATAAACTTCCATTCAAATGAAATTTGAAATGCTTTCAACATATAACACCCTTCATCTTATCTAGATATCATTGGCATACATTCCCTTTGTCTGAAAAACAACTTGGGTGCTTCTTCCTTTATATGACATCAACATACTTGTTATTTACTTGGTATTCATATCTTTTTTTTTCACATTCCCTAGCCTCTATATTATTAAGAGTGATTGAATATTGAAGTTTTGGAGAGCAATTATCTATAGAAAACTAGTCAAAGAGGTTGTGGTCAAGTGGTAGGATGGCTTGGTTCTCATGTTGGACACCAAGGTTCAAATCTCCCCAAGTGACATCGTAGTACTACTAGGTGTGTTGATAGAGTAGTCATACTTCACTTCATTGATAGAGTAGTAGTCTCACAAATGATGTTGGTGGAGTGTATTGGAGAAACAAAGGAGGCATAAAGAGGAGGTACCTTGCAACAGGAGATTGGAAATGAAGCATATATGCTGGAGGTACACGATGGATGCTTCCCTACTAGAGGTACGAGGTGACAAACACAAGCTAGGGGATCATTTTGGTGGTTTGGAGGAAGACAATGTTGAATTGGTTTCTTTACAAGAAAAAAGGATTCATTTACCTTTTGGAGGAGGTAGTTGAAATGTTATTGCAGTACTATACCCATAGTAACAAGACTCGGACTCGGCTCGAACTCAGCTAGGGTGAGTCAACTTGGGACTCGGGACGACACCCAGACTCAGCGCAGACTCGGCAAAATGAAAAAACCCTAGAAATTTAGAGATTTTTAAGGATTTAAAACTTGTTTCATGCACCTTTTATTGAATAAACCTTAAAGACACAATAACATCATTAAATAGAAGCAAATTTGATCACATACACAAGTATACAACGATCACATAAGTATAAAGTACACAAATTGTAGTTGAGCTGCTGAAGGAAATAGCATACTTAGATATATAAATATAGTCAAATGTATACAAAACTCATGGAATATGAAATCCATGACATCAAATGTTCCATATAAATATGAAATATCAAAAAAATAGCCACAATTCTATGGCTTAGTGGATCCAACATCCTTCCTACGAAGGCTTCTAAGGGTCCTTGATGATGTAGCAGTTGTAGCCATAGTCTCTGCCTGTGTCTCCATGCCACTCTCACCAACAACAACTGTCTCCTCGTGCTCTAGCCTCCTCCTCAGCCATGGCTACAACCTCAGCCTCTCTCTATGCTTGGTCCACCCAATCAAGGTCCTCGTCACTAAAGACTGCATCTGTAGCCTCAGTGATCCACTCAGACTGTGGATCAACCTCCTCTAGCCTGATTGGAGTGGAGTCCTAGTAAAAAATATTCTTGTATCTGAGCTGAAGGTTGTAATGAACATATACCAAGTCATTCATCCTCTCCACTGACAGTCTATTGCGCTTCTTGGAGTGTATGTGCTCAAACATACTCCAATTGCGCTCACAACCAGATGAACTACATGGCTGACTCAATATACAAATGGCAACATTTTGAAGGTTCGGTGTATCAAAACCAAACATATGCCACCATCTATCTGAGATTATAAAAAGAATCAAAATCAATCTCATTTCCAACTTTAATTTTCAAGTTTCAAGTTTCAAGTTCAACATTTAATAATAAATTATAATATAAAAAGATGAAAATTATGCCCTTAAGTATATTTTTACCTGGCTGTAATGTCGTCCTACTCTCTTTGCACAATTGACGTTCAAAGAGGTCTCCTTGTGCCTTAGTGAAGGCATTTGTCTCGTGCACTATCTGTGTAGTAACAACAGGCAACATTTGCTCTATCGTTGAGTAGAGCCCACTAATAATCTCTTTATCTGTGCAGAAATCACGGCTGAATTGGAAGGCCGGATTTAGGAAACATGCGGCTGCATGGAGGAGCCTATGAATTTGGTGTGCTATCTCCTATCAATGATCTCCCAAATGGGACGATACTTCTCAACTCCACCATAGACGGATCTAATGGCCTCTTTGGCCCTATCCATGCCCTCATATATGTAGCCCATTGCGGGCTTCTCCCCATCAACAACTCGTAGGAGAACTATCAAGGGCTCGATAAACTGCAAAGTGAAAACATTGTAAAACATTAACTTAAGTAAGTGCGAACGAAAATAAACAAATAAAAGTAAAATATGAATAAAAATTAAAACATAATGAAGAATTAAATTTTACCTTCACAATCTCCTCCGCTGGTGTCCAAAACCCTGGCTCATCAAAAATGCAATCAGCCACAACAATCCCTGTAGTGCTTGTACATAAGACGAGGAAGACCACTCCTCATCAACAAACATGTGCCTTAAAGCTCCCTTTGACCAAATCAAGGATTGCAATGTGATAAAATTTGTTGTAAACCTAGTGATGCCAGGACAAGCCAAGTCCCTCAACCCCGTGTATTGCCTCATAAGGTTAAGCACCCATGTGTCATTGTATACAAATTTGCAAATGTTTTTTGCAGCATCCACACACCTTTTAATCCATGGGAGCTTTCCAAGATCCTCCAATATGAGGTCAATGCAATGGGTGGCACATGGAGTCCAAAATATAGTAGGGTGCCTCTCCATCAATAATCTACCAGCAACAACATAATTTGTTGCATTATCTGTCACCACTTGAACCACATTCTCTTTTCCCACCTCAGCTATCACCTCTTCTATAGCCTCACAAAGGTATGTGGCATTTTTGAATTGGGCAGAAGCATCAATGGACTTGATGAAGACGATGTCACCTGAAAAAATAAGCAAAACCAATTATTCAATAAATTAAAAAACATAAATCAGCCATATTAAATTATTAATCACTAAATCAAATTCAAATCTCAAATTAATCAATGCATTGAGGGAAGTACAATTACCTCCGGAGGAAACTAGAAAATTAAGCAGCATCCTATTTCTCCTATCGGTCCAACCATCAGTCATGATGGTGCAAGCCAAACTCCTCCACTGCAAGCGCTACTCCTCTAATTGTGCTTTTACATCTGCCACCTTTTGAGTCAAAAGTGGGCCCTTTAATTCATCTTCAGTAGGGGCTTTGAACCCTGCCCCACATATGGTTATGGCATCAACCATGTTTTGCGAAAAAGGAGACCTAAAACATGTCATAAATGAATTAATAAGTTACTTAGATAAGCATTGTAAAATGAAAAGTTTTTAAGTTTTTAACTTTAAATTTGAATTCGATAATGAGATACATCTAGATTCTAAAATTTAAATATAAATTTTAAAACAATTAAACAAAAAAGAATTACCTAGCTACATGGAAGGGAATGGTGCAACAGTACCAGAAGTCTACAATTGTTTTCTTCGCTGCATCATGTGCGTCCTTATTCCAACCCATGCTTCAAGCGACGGTTGGGAACCAGGAGTAGTGCATGGTATGAAATATGAGTCCACCCTAGATTTATGAACTCTAGGGCCAATGCTAACACTCCCACTACCACTAGCAGTAGCAACGCTAGCAACACTAGGAGTATGCATAGCTTGTGCTGTAGCACGAGCACTAGCACAAGCACTAGCACTAGGACGCTATGGAGGCATGGAAGAAGCATCTCCAACACCACGAATGCTCGCCAACTCCTCCCTCTGCCTCTTTTTCATTTCTTTTTGCAATTCAAATGTTTCTAATTGCACTTGTACTTCACGAACAACCTCAAGAGGTGCTTCAGGGCAGCCCACTGCATCATGGATGGGTATGCATGCAATATGGTATTTCAATCTATTTATGCCTCCATGATATATTGTTTGGCAATATTTACATTTTTCCTCTCCTTTTTTCTGCCCAAAAAATATTTCAACATGTTTCCAAGCAGGGTCTTTTCTGCTTGGGGTTTGAGACATTGTGAAAATATGGTTTGATTTGCAAATGAATGTGGCTGCAATAACAAGTAGGGTTTCTAAAATTATTTAAGTTGCAAGTAGGGTTTGTAAAAAAAAAATTCCAACTAAAAAAAAAATGATTTTACAAATTACAATGAATTATTTGTTAAAAAAACACAAAAAAAACAATTAAAATCAAACTTACCTCTTAGATTAGGCTTGGAATGCAATGCAAACTCCTCCCAATCATTGGTAATGAGCTCTCAATACACCTCCTTTCTGGTATGAAGCTTCCCAAATGATACCTGAGCCTGGATTGTCTTCAACAGCTTGTTGGTTTCCCTACAATGATCTCCTTTTTTTCTTCACGGCTCTCTCTTCTCCTCCTATTTTGCCAAGTGAATGACATGAGGTTGCTTTTAGGGTTGGGGAGATGATATAAGTCAAAAAAAAAAACAAAGTTAAACTTTTATTTTATTTTTATTTTTTGCTTTTTGGCCTTTGTTGCACCGACCGCGTCCAAGGCTCGGGACTCTCCTAGAAGCAGCGCGTCCGGCGAGTCCTGTGGACACGGTGAGTCCGGCCAGGACTCGGCCGAGTTCGAGTCCGAGCTCCCAGGACTCGGCCAGGGTCACTCAGTTCGGGACTCGCCAAGTTCTAGCGAGTCTTGGCGAGTCTCGTTACTATGACTATACCTTCTTGGTAGAATGTAAGTTATAGTATTCCCACAAATGAATCGTATGTGATTTGGGTTCTATGAACAATACCTTACAATTCAAGGGCAAGGGCCCCAATAGAACCCCCACTAAATGATATAGAATAAATTATCTACATCTAACTAATTTGATCTGCTTGCAATGTACCTACCAAAAAATTCTCTCTTATGATTCTTTGTATTTCCACTTTATTTATTTAGAGTCAAAGGTAACATATGCAAATAAATTAATGCATCAAGTTGTGTTATAGAGATGGCTTGACATTTCACAAAATTTTAATTTTTTCTATTCAAATATATAAGATTATGGTATCTAACTCCTAACTAGAGAATTGATTCCATTTTTTTCTTTTTGATTAACAATTGCTTTTATGCATATCTCCTTAGTTATAATTAAAATAATTCTCTTCTCTTGATTTGTATGTTAGTTTATTATCATTTATGGTTGTGATAAATTCTTTTGGAAATTTGAGTATTCCATGATGCATGACAACTCTTAATTAGGATGCCTTGTGACTAATTGACTAAAATTTCATAGGCCCATCATAGCATTAATTTTAGGGATTGAGTTTACAATATTCAATAAGTAATAGCATTGTTATGCAAAGCTTCAAGGGCTAGAAATTTGAAAAAAAGAATAATCTAGTTTATGACACATATTTGATGTGTCTTGTGAATGATCTTATTTTTTTATGCTTATTTTGAACTATTTGTTGTGTCAGGGATTTGAGTTTTAATAATTTTACAGGAGAGTTTCCTACTTCACTTCAGAATTTGAGGTCTTTGAGCTACTTGTAAGTGACTTTCTTTAAATCACTATATATGTTCAAATCATATAGGTGTATTTGCAAGTATTTTTATTCCAAAATCAACTTACTATTGTCATTAGGATAGTTGCTAATATGGATGGGTTTGAACACAACTCATACTACATCAATTGTAGGTTTCTTGGAAATAATAACATGTCTGGGAAGCTTCCTTCACAATTGACTTCATCCCTTATATACATGTAAGATCTCTCTCTCTCTCTCTCTCTCTCTCTCTCTCTCACACACACACACACACACACACACACACGCACAAAGATATGTGCATGGAAACTTAGCATACTTGTAAATCAATGCATGAAATTTGCGCATCTTCTAAGTTACCAGGTTCTTCAAACTTAGGTGTTGAGTTGCAAAATTCTAGTTCAAGATCTAGTTCTAGGTTGAGATAGCCTAGGGTTCACCACCCTAGGTTTTTCCTGGGCAACTTGGTTGTAGAAGGACCCACAATATATCTAGGGTACCCAAGAATAACCTTAGGCAAACCAAGGCTGGACCTAAAGTAAAACATGCAATTTGGATGTGTTTTTAAAATAATTTTAAACAAAGAAAGCACTTAACTAACCCTAATTTCACCCTAAAGTGCTCACATTTCACTCATTTTGTCTAGAGTCACTCAAATCACACTCATTTCACAAATAGAGGAGACCAAACATTAATTTTCCTTCAAGCTACCATTTTTCATTCATTATGACTCATGAGCATTACTACTTTTAATTATATATATAAATGGACTTGTACCCAAACTCGGGAAAAAAAAATCCATAGTAATGCATACCAAACTTCAAAATTGTACTTGACCCCAAACCCAAATTGACATCTTAGATTTTTCATTGGCTAACTAATGTACATGTCTCAAGATGCTTGCACATAAATAAAATTTAACATGTATTTGGAATGCCCCTACCACAAGAAGGTCAATATTGGCATTTTAGGAAAAGTACCATAGGCACATGTGTAATGTTATATTTGCAGTGGAGGTAAAATAGATTGGTCTAATGGTTGGTTACTACTTGAATTCCAATTGAGGGATATAATGTGTGCACTCCAAACAACATAAGCTCCAATAACATGGCTAAATATAACCAAGAAACTTGACCTAATTGCTAAAAGAGTTTAGTTGAAATTAGTCCTTTATAGTGTCCATTTACTAATCATGGGAGCAGTCTCTTCTAAACTATTGTCCTTTGAAGACCATTTACGTTTTTTTTGCATAGTGAAAATATTAGATGGATGAAAACATAACCAAAAAAGGTAGTTCGGTGCAAAATTTTTGGAAACTAATATAAACTAATATAGTGAATGGCTGGGATATTTTTGAAACCAAAGAAAAAATTCTAAGGTTTGTACATTCAAAATCCAAAGCATACAAATGACATGCTACTCCAAAAATATTCGACCTACTTACAAAACTCAAACATTCTCAGAACATAATTTTAATATGGAGTGGAAAATTTTGTAGAGTGAAAATATTCATTCTACATTACCCTTCATTCCATCTCCAATTCTTTGTTAATGCAAAATTTTGTCTTTCTAGTAAACACCAAGCGACAGATGATTGAACAAGGAGGTTATTTGTCATATTTTATAGGTGAAGTAGATGTCCAACTATAGTATTGCATATATTCTTTCCTTCATAGATTGCTATTAGTGCAGTTGATTAAGAATGATGTGTTTATCTATAGAATCAACAGTGTTGAACCATAGTGAGGAATCTTAGATCAAACCTATTGAATTGCTTGACATTTTCTCCACCAAATTGAGGAACCTTTTCTGTAAGAAATTAAACCTTATGTCAGTGTATGTCTTCAGCTTTGAAAAATCATCGTTTACCTAGAATTCAATTTGAAGATACACTTTGTCCAACCTTTCAGCACCAGATAGTTGTCAGACTCCATACATCGTCTTACCAGTTGGCAGAATTATGTGTTTTCAATAAATATTCCCTAACCCTTGTATGTGTTACTTTCTCTTGAAGTTGTTTCATTTAACTAATTTCCCTCAACATGGTTGCTGTTTCTTTGACAAGCTAATTCACATGTCTTACAACCTCTAATATATATGTTGGACACACTTTGACGCACCAGGTACAACCAATACAGGTATTGTCAAAAGATTCAGTCTATGTTGTTGTTGATCCCTCTACAGCCTCTATTCTTGTTCTCAACTCATGGAATCCATCTCAAAATAAGGAATCACTAGAATCAACTAGTGTAATATTCTTTTCACCTTGGACATTCTCTATCCTAAGTGTGATATTGCACTTATTTAATAAATTTACTTAGTATATTAGAATTATTTAATTATTCTAGCTTAGGTAGCTGATAATGGCATGTGTACACCTTGACTTGAGGTAGATAAATACCACCACTATTTAATCAATCCTTGTTTGATGGTATGTCATGTCCTCCAAAAATCGTAACACATTGAAATGCGAATAAATGAAAAATAACATAAGACATATTAGTGATTTAATACGATTGTATTTTAGTGTTAAATTGTGACGTATTAAAATACAAATAACTAAATAAAATAAAAATATTAATAATGAAAATATAAATATAATTATAATTATATTTATCGTAGATAATATTATAATTATAAAACAAATATCATAATATGAAATAGAATAATTAATATTATTAACTATTAATATCATAATAATAAAAGTAATATTCACAAAGAAACAATATAAAATATTAATAAAAATGTATCAAACATAAAATATTTAAATAAATAAATATGTTAACAGAAAATAAAAGAATCGATTCCTATGGGGCATAGTAATCATCATCAAATAGCAGCGATTTGTATTTGTGAAGGGCAGCGATCATGTTAAGAAAGGGAAAGGTATGCAGCGATTATAATTTGGAGTGGCAATTATCATTTATACAAAGGAAGCGATTAAACAAACAATGAGTATTATATGATAACAAGAGGTGATTTGAGTTGAAGTAAAGGTACGATCTGCAAAGGAGGTGCTTACTCATTGTGAAAGGACGTGTCTCTAGTTTGGATCACCTCCCATGAGAGACTATAAAGATAAAGAGCTGGGAGATAGAAAGGAAATTAACTCAGTCTGGAAATGAATAAAATAGTAACCATCTGATCAGATAAAGAACAGGGATCTGCACTTTCTAAATCAGAAATAACCATTAATTATTATTTATGCAAGCAGTCCAATCTAGTGGTATGAAGTCTAATTTACAGTCATCTAATTAAATAGCTGTGGTTATGTGATTAGATATTTCAGTACTATGGATAAGGACAAGAAAAGATGTATTCTGAGTAAATCACCGTAGCATCTACAAAAGGATATCCTCTGAAAATCAGGTATCCTTAGAGATATATTCGGAATTTAGGAATAAGACAATCAGCAATCTGAGGTATGCCTTATTATAATTATTGTGTATATATAGTCTGTCATCTATATCTATTATTTTTGAGGTATGTTCTAGCATACTGTTGAAGGCAATTATATATATGTATATTTTGATATTTGAATTTATCATTCTTGTGGTCTGTTAAGAGTTGTATGCAATTATATATCTATTTGGCCAATTATATTTATTATCCTCATGATATGCTCTAACATGTTCAGAAATTTACATCTATATACACTGCTAATATGCATATCGGTAATCAGTCATTGGCTTATATCGTTATGTTCATGCTCCACCATGGTGGGAAAAAAGGATTACAAAGGGAATGCAGCAAAGGGGTCTGTAACAACCTATCCCTTGCATAAATTAAAATTTTCCAATTCTCACTTTAAACATGTAAACGTAACAAGTAACAAAGCCAATACAATAAAACTTTTCCTTTCTTTATTGATAAATATGTACAAGTTACAATATATTTCCACATGAATTTCATTTTCATTGCAAATAAAAATCAAAGTTCAAAAGTAATACAGTTACATACATAGCTCGTAAGATTTTGCACAAATAGAAGTAAGAAGGTCCAGGAGTCCGTCCTTTCAAATCTTGGTACATTGGCCACTTGCTGTGGAGGAGAAACATCACTCGGGCGCTTTTCCGCCAACCACAGACTTATAATGCGGTCCCCCGCACACCTATCGTTAGATAGATGGCCCTCCCTTCGAAGAAGAGATTGGTAGGGTATCCTTTAACGATTACCAACTGAGCATAGTGTTGTGTCCTACACAACTAGAACCTTGCTATTTCACAATCTCGAACTAGTACTAGGATCACAATGAACTGACAGTGTAGTCTCAATAATCTCACACCTAAGTGGATGTCGTACCTTTCACTACTTTGGCCAAAGTATTCTCATTCAGTACTTCGAATGAAGATCATCTATCATAAACACTACTTAGGGTCGATTTGACTTTGGGCTATCTTACTCTACGCGTAGGCTATGTCCTTCAATGGGTTCAGCTTACCCCAAACCTCCTACCTCAAACAGTCTACTAGAAATGAGCCAATAAACAAATATCTAATATCCTAACTCCTAATTCCGGAAATCTTTATCCTTGGAGTGTTTAGCTTGTCACAGTTAACCTAATAACATAAGCTAGAGACCAAACTTGGTTTTGACATCATTTCCGTTCCTAGTAGGTATTAATTACTCTACGTATTCTCCATATACAAAGATCATACAAAAATGCAATATTCATTCAAATGCATATAAAACCTTCCTTTAAAATCTTTCTCCATTATTTCCCTATAATGCATGTTAAGTAGAGCTAAACCCTTAAGCTCCTTAAACATTTAATCCCCTTTTTACAATCCCTTTACCCTTAAGTCCCTTATTCATTCTACCTTTAAATGCATTGAAATTCCCTTTTACATTTACCCTTAAATGCATTGCTTATGAAAGTTTAACAAGACAGTACTAATTAACTTGAGCTACTTGCAAACAACAATCACAAGACCAAGAGAATGTAGAATTTCAAACAAAGAATCACAATAAAATAGATTTCATGCTTGATATTTAAAGCTCCTTCTCCCAGCACATCTCTTCTTGACACTTCTTCAGCAACTTCCAGAATTCCAAATGAAAATGGCTTCTTTGCTAGTTTCTCAAACTATGGTGACCTTTCAAGACACTCTTCACAAATTGCACTCCTCTAATTAAAGTTTAATTCATCTATTGCTTCACTCCACTCAAAGCTTAAAAAGGATTTAACACTGTAATATGATAATGACTGGTAAAAGCTCACTGTATTTCTCTCACTCAACATACAAGAAATGCAGCAAATAGGGAAAACACAACAACTCAAAAGAATAGATATGGAAACTCTCAAGATATTGTGAAACTTGCATTCAGCAAGAGGTGTGTTGAGAAGAATGAAATGGCGTCTTATTTATAGAGCCAAAAAACCAATGCATTCCACTTCTTAAGGCATTCAAACTGCCAGGTCTAATATTTGAGAAACTTCTTGAGCGATTTGTGGTGGAATTCTTAAGTAAATCATTATCCTCTTCAACAAACATCACATGGAAAATTTGCTAGGTCAACAGCTCAAGGCGTTTACAGATTTTTTAGGTTATTTTGAAGCAAATGATTTGAAAGATTCGTTCTAGATGAGAGGTCAAGACTGCAACACACCACGTCGCCATTTTTTTTGCCTAAAGAACAGCATTCGCGTCATTCTCAAAGACCAGTTCTCTACCCGTGCGCTTCTGGCACGATCTCTCAGAACACATTTCATTTCATTTTATTTTCCCTTTTTCATTGTTTCAATATAGTTTAAAATGAGATATTTATTCATTGTATGATTTAACAAAAAGGTGCGATTCAAAAATGAAGTCTTAAAATATTTCCCATTCGAAATTGCTTTCACGGGTTAATACGTTTCAATAAAGCTCCAAATAAAATTGCTATTAAGCCCAGGTTCGATACTCATATTTGACTTATTCAAATATTCCCAAAGTAATAATATAAAGTCTTTAAATATTCTATGCAAAGTAAAAATCGTTTTACAATTTTACCAAGGTATTCAATTTCCAAAATTACCCAAGGTAATATAAAACTGATTTCCTAAATTACTTATGGTAATAATATTAAATTCAATTATTCTTATATATTTAATATATATATATTTATATATTTCTGTTATAGATTTATTTACTCCGATATATATGTATATATATATATATATTTAAATATATACATATATACATATATGTATTTAAGTAAAAATATAATATAATATATACTTATATATTATTAAATAAATAAACATTTACATATTTAAATATTTACGCTTATATGTATTAATTGTTAAATATGTATATTGCGAGCCAGTCAGCATACTTTCAATATACATACGTATTTGTGTAAATATGAATATATGTAAATTCCAATAAAATATTATTATTAATATCATTATTCACAGGCAATAGGTAACGTGGGTATGTATATATATGTATATCACTGTACGCAGTGTACACGTAAATGTATGTATACCATGTCGACACGTACGTATGGGCATATCCATCTGCCGAACATACGTATGTATTGACATGTATATACATATGGATACGTGTACATTATATACATGTTTACACATACTCACTCGACCTATTAACATATATCCATTCACGTTTTCCACATTAAGGTCAAAGCACAGTAAGTCAAACAAATGAGTAATCATCACTTTCAAAGCATAAAGAAGTAAACATAACTCCTAAAGCCTAAGGATGACTTATCTAGACCAATCATAACTGACATGGTTTCTCAGAGCCTATACTGACATGTGTGTATGCTTAACTGGTAATCGTTACTGTTTACCCGACCAAGTTCCTCCCTGAATGATGTCTCTCCTCTGTCCGAAGGAACAGTCTTCATACCTGCACACCATGACATGACATCGGCAGTCATATGCTCATAACAAGGTAAAAACATCTCACAAGTTAGAATAACATTATTCCATAATTGTATGCAACATTTAATCAAGAATTAAATCAATAGAAGTAACAATCAAATGAAACCATCATTTAAACAGAACACCATTATTGATAACAAGTACATCATTTTTTTATTCATCATATTGATTCATCTGTTACAATCAATTTGCCCTATGAAATAATAGCTATAGAATTCGGGGTGTAACAGGGTCTCTCCTAGATATGCCACCGGGGAGGGAGGGGGCGTGGAAGGACAAGATGAGCCCACAAAGGGCTAAGGGGGTACTTGCCTTTGGGATCAAAGAGTATTGCCTTTGGGTCTAGAATTGATCACCAGAGTAACTATTGTAATCCCACCTTCCTATCATGGTGTAACAAGCGGGGAGGATCAATCATGGGAAATTGGACAAGGATGATGACAAGGGGATTAAGAATTTGAGTAGGTCATCTCATATGAATGGCATGCGCCACATGAGGCCTAGGAGATCCCCCTCGTATGCATGGCATGCGCCACATGAGGAGGTAGAGACCGAGATATCCTATTGACATCCTCTTCCATGTGACCCATAATTGAGCAACCCCAAGGTAGGTTAGTGATTGGATTAGTTAGTTCATTATGAAGTTGCTAATGTTAACTATGATACTTAATATAGAATTACTTATGCTTAATTCCGATGTTCAATGTGGAGTGCTAATATTCTACTTGTTAGGCTATTTTTGTGATGGATCTCTAATTTGTTTGCAAGTAAATGTCCATTTCTCTAGGGGGAGGGGAAGTATCACTCGGGAGAAGATCTTGGTCGCGTAACCGGTAAATGTAATTATCTGAGCATAAACACACACCTTGATTGAGTGAACTAAGTCATTTTGTGAGCAATAGGTAAGCCATTCTTAGTCAATATATTTGTGTTAGTAAGGTCTAGTTTACTTTGAATGCGTGTTTGGGTGATGTTTATTTGTTTGAACTTTGAGTTCTTCCTTGTGACAATGTGTTGAATGTGTTTGGGTTGAGTCTTTGGGATTTGTGAATGGTTACCTTTATGTCGTTTCATATAAACGTTAAACATAGAATGTCTATGGGCATATATATATATATATATATATATATATATATATATATACATGGACCTATGTATGAGAGCATTAGCAAATGCACATATATGTGAGTAGAAATACTCACCGAGGTACATACACGAGGAAATGACTATGCTTGTATATACATATGTGTGGGTATAGAGACTAGGTCATGATCATTCAATACCAAATGGATTACTTGATTATTGTATTACCATGTAATGAATATGCTTGTATATACACAAATACACTTGCAAGTGTTAATGCTTAGCGGAAAAAGTGTACATAAGTATGTATTATATTTAAGTATATGTGTATAAATATATATACACGTATTACCATTCACGAAATATGATAAAAGTTATACATCCGATTTTGGAAGGGTATATAATACTAGGATAAATATATATATATATATATATATATATATATAGTATTTTATATATTGAATATATATAGTAATGCATATACCATATAATGGAATCATTATATATATATATATATAAAGATTATATATATGTGTGTGTGAACCTATTTGCATTATATTTAAATGCATAAGAAAATACCTAAACCACATAGGGATGAATTAAGTGGAATCTTCATAAGATCATTGACAAATAATAAAAGATATTGTAAAAGTCTTGATAGCGCACAAGCAATAGAAGGCTACATATATTTTCAACATGCTAAGTCAAAGGTTAAGCAACGCTTTTAGGAGTACATGAGTGGAATTTACACGCAACAAGGATAATGCATATGGCGCATAAAATAACCGGGAGGTCAGTCTAGTTTATAAACTTTGGAAATCAAATTATTTAGATTTAATAAATGTGTTGATTTAATAAAGAATTCAATTCACAAATATAAAATTTGGCTTATACATGCCAATAAAGCTAATATGAGGAAATTCGAACTTGAAACAAACACGGCTATGTGAGGAAATCGCATATCACCTGCTGGAGAACACGCAGGGAGGAAACAATGAAATGTGTCTAAATCTCAATGGCTTTGACTAAGTCGATATCTGGAGGAAATGAAAGCACAGACCAAGTCAACCTTAAAATGTGCCTGTTGGTGAATATGGATCTGTTCAACTAAGCGAACAACAAGCAGAAGAATAGGGATAGATGTTGAGAGAATGCGCCACCTCTATTTCTCACTTTCCTGGAGACGACATTCAGGAGAGAAATACGAATTCCCCTATGTGCATTTGAAATAGTCTTCTTAATGCTGGAAGAATTGGAAGTTGATTCACCATGTCCATTGCTGAGTACAGGTTGGAATTGGCGCCACCTTCAGGTTGAATGTTTCAAATGGAAGTAGTGTCAATTCACATGCCATGGTTGTAGGGAATATTGGAGGCTGGGCTCACTATAAATAGTCGCCCAACTCTCTTAAATCATATTCATTCACATTCTCATCATCTGTATTAGCTTTTTTCATTTGTCATTTGAGACTACCTTATACATCATTTGCGTATCATCCTATGCAACCTGTATTCACATTTTTTAGTGTGCATTACTTGAAGCTTGTATTCACATTTCTGAGTGAACATTACTTGCAGCCAGTGTTCACATTTTTGAGTGAACAATATTATAGTCAGTAATCACATTCCTAAGGGTTCATTATTACCTTTGAGAAAGGCGTATTCTACCAAAGGAATACGTCATTATCTGAATTTTACCAGTCATAATCTTCTGTTTTTTGTGTGAGAAAAGAGTGGACTTTGTGAGAAAGAGTTTTTTAATTATGAGAGAAGAGTGTTGTCAACAAGAGAGGAAGTGTGAATTGAGTTGAGAAGTTGAATTGAACTAAAGGGAAGGCTGCATTGTCATCACTTTGGGGAAAAGTGATAACGGGCATGAGATATTCTACTTCTTATTATTTGTAAAGAAATTATTATGTTGCATGAAATGTATTTTCTGTCTGTGCATAAGAAGTAATTATGTTTTCCTTTCGAAAAAGGGAATTAAAGCCTTTAGGATGCTTTAATAATGTGTTATTAAGTACTCCATGATAGGAGAGATTGCTTGACACAAATACTTAATTGTATTAGATATGTCGAAGAGGTGGCTCGACACAAGTATTTAACTATACTAGATATGAGAAAGAGATTACTTAACTGAGGAATTCAACTATGTTATATGAGGTACATCATAGGTATTTAAATATACTAGATATGTTTGAACATGGGATGCAATGTGTTATACTTACTCCATAGTAGGAGTTGGGTGTGTATCTTAGTTATTATATACTAGGCTTGATTTGAATGCAAGAGTCACTTGAGGTACACTCAACTAAGTTATTAGTTTAACTCGGAAAGCTTGTGTTACTCCTACGATAAATAATCTTGTATAGGAGGGTGCTTGTGTACGTACTTGCTATAACTTATGATTTCTCGTAGGAGAGGTCATCCTGTATGGGAGAGGGATTGATATACTTACACGTAAGTTGAGTTATCCAAGTATGTAGGTTATCTAGGATGATGGACTATCCATAGAAGGAATACCTAGCTTGTGTACTTACCAGTAAAGTAGTTAATTCTAAGTAGATTAATATGGTTGTAGGTTATTTGGGATGATGGACTATCTATTGAAAGAAATACCTATGCGTAGCTTAAGATAGCCTTAAGTCAAATCGGCCCTGAGTAGTGTATGTAATAGATGACTCTCAGTCGTTTACCAATTAAAACTCTTTGATCAAAGTAGTGTGAATGTCCGAGACTCCACTCTAGATTGTGTGACTTTTGAGACTACACTGTTAGTTCACCGTGATCCAGTATTACTTGCTAGTTTGAGATTGTGAGATTACAAGGTTCTAGTTATGTAGGACACAACACTATGCTCAGTTGGTTGTTGTTATAGGTTACTCTACCAATCTCTTCGTCGAAGGGAAGGGCCATCTATCGAATGATAGATGTGCGGGGGACCACATTATGAGTCCGTGGTTGGCGGAAGAACTCCCGAGTGATGTTTCTCCTCCACAACAAGCGACAGAAGAACCAAGATTTGAAAGGGAAGATCCTGGACCGTCTTATGTAAGCTATTTGTTCTAAAGCTCATTGGAGCTATGTTAGTAAAGGTATGTATTCTTGTTATGAGTACTTGTGAAGTTATTGTAATGAAGTGGAATCTTTATTGTAATATGATATGGCATCTTGTTCGTATATTTTCAATAAAAGATAGAATTTTTTTATTGCAATGACTTGTTAGCATGTTTATTTACTCATATGATGTAAATTTAGATAATTTTACTGCACTGAAGGATTTGTACGTTACAACTTGTGTATTCAAGTGCATACTTTGTGGCTTATGTGTATTCAAGTGTATTTGATTGTATACTTTGTGACTTACATGTATTGAAGTGTATGCTTTGCAAACTACATGCTTTGTGACTTGTGTGCACTCATGTGTATACATGTATTCATGCAATTTATGCATTTAAGTGTATACTTTACATGTATGCTTTGTGACATCTTGTACTCGTTTGTATACTTCATGTATCATTTGCATATATGCTTCATGCTTCTTGTGTGTACTCTATGTGTTACGTGTATTTGTGCCTCATATTTTGTAAAGTCCCCATTTTTGTGAGCAACAGTTTCAGAGGGTTTAGCCTATTCCTGACTCTCGTAGGCTAAGGAACTTGGTTAGAGGGTCTTTTGGAGGTAGTTACCTAGTCAATGGATGGTTTTTTGGACTCAATTGGATTCGAGAAATAAGGGTGATAATAATTAAATTAATTATTTGTAAAGATATTAAATAAATAAATATTATAAAATAATTTTATATTTAATTAATTTATTAAAGTGACTTAAATAAATATTATATTATAAAGTCACTTAAATAATAAAATAATATTTTAATTCTAGAAGCTTCTTGGAGGTGGATTGAGGATTCTCTATAAGGAGTTGACGGCAAGTCATTTGGGATATCCAAGAATTGACATTTGAATTGAAGAACTTGTTCGGTGAAGGAGCCAGCTAGGGTTTCTGGCATTTCCAGCCATTGGGAACGTAAACTCTAATTGGTTATGCAATTTTGAGGCTGTGAAATATTAGTTGAATTATTGCTAATTGTGGGCTTCATTCAGAGGTCCAATCTGTGCTTCATTGAGGAGATTCTACAGGTGTAGTATTGCCCTACCTGAGTTGATTGCAGCAGCTGAGGTATTGTTGCAAATTTAATGGTCTTCGACCAAATTTGGAGATTATCAATTGTATTCAGCTTATTTGAAAAGCTAAATATTTATTTGCAATAGCTGATGTATTATTGCAAATTTAAATAAAAATCTTTGTTAATGCAATAGCTATTTTATTATTGCATTATTTTATTATTGACTGATATTGTATATCTTCATAATAAAGTTTGTTATTCTTCTGTAATTATTCCCGAGTAATATTTATAAGGGGCAAAGTAACTCTTGGGTAAATATTGGAGAAAATAAATATATTGCACGGGGTGAACTATTATTAACGCATTCAAGGAAAAAAAAATAATAATTTCCTTTGTCGGCGATTCTGAATATTATATTGTTCCGCTACAGCGTGAGGTTTATATTATAAGTTGCCCGATATGTCACATTCTTGGAAGTAAAGGAAAATATTAGCGATAAAGTGGATTTGAAAATGGTTAAAGTTTCGGTGCTTGGTCCCATAGACTGATGGTCTCGTGGACGTCATTAAAAACCATTCATTCATTCATTCATTTAAGCATACTTTACAAATATTTCTACCGCCTCAGTAAAAGACAAATCGTGGCCATTAACTAAAGTCGTTCTCAGCTACTCAGGTATCGATGAAGACAAAATAGATTTGGAAGCTGTCGGGTGATTTAGGCGCTCTATTTGGGAGAATAATTCTGGTGCGTAAGGAATCATCTTCAGCTAATTACGGGTAATTGGCTCAGCAAGTAAGGCGGCAGCTATTCTCATTGATAGACGTCAAAGGCTACCTTGCAATTGTTCGATTAAGACAAATCAAATATTATTTGGGAGCTGCTCAATCAGTAGCCACAAGGGACAAAACACTGGCGTTTTCAGGAGAAACATTCTATGGGCTTGGGAGGAGAACTCATTCTTCAAGATAGAAGTCGCTGCATATTCAGCATAGGGAAAAGACGATTTGAGAACTATCGATTTGGCAATCATTCAGGCGGCACTAGATTGGAGACAAATCGCAACTACATGGTCAATTGACCTGTCGGGACCTGCTTACAAAGAAGACAAACTGAGGAAGTTGGATGGTATATTTTGACTGTGCCGCTAAGAGAGATTATTTGTTTGGAATTGCACTTGGCATGAATGACGACACAACTAGCTGGAGAGACAAGACAAGAAAGGACTCGGATTGATGGGACATGGTCTTGGCTTTCAGATAGTCTGAAGAATCGAATCTCCAGGTTCTACCTTTTGTATTTGTTGTAATTTGAACTTCAGTTATAAATTGTATTGTATCTGCAGCTTCATATATCATATCAGTTTGTAACTATGGTGATTTGCATCAAACCGAATTGATCTAGAAATGCTTTAATTATTGAAAGGCAGTGGCAAAATATATATGCATAGGAATTGTTTACAAAAATATCTTTCTGCTATAACTGAACGTTGCCTTTGCTTTCAATCATTTACTTATATTGAAAGATCAGCAATAGGTATTTGTAATGTCTCCATTTTCGTAGTCATCTAAGTACTTTATTCTCCAAGGGCTAAGTGGAGAAATAAGGGAGAAACTAATTAACTTAATTATTTATTAAGTCATCAAATAAATTAAAAATTAAAAGGTGACTTTATATTTAATTAATTTAATTAAGTGACTAAATAAATTATTATACTATAAAGTCACTAAAAATAAAATTAAAGAGTATTGTGGAAGCTTCTAGATTCGCCTCCTAAATTTGGTGAGAAAAAGTATAAGTATGGGGGTTTTCCGTTGTTTGATTATGCTGGATATTTGATACTTGATTTGGTATGTTGGTTGTGGAGAAGCCTAGGGTTTCTGCATAATACATTTGAGGTCTTTGGGTATAAAGTAACCCATTGAATTGCATAACTAAGGTAGTGAAACTATCTACTGAAGGGTTGCAGCTGATTGGAGGAGTTACTTCAGATTTCTCATTGCATCAAAATTTGTGGCCAAAGGCCAATTTTGGAGGAGTTCAATTTGGAGTGGATGAAAGATCATTTTGCTGATTGGTGACAACATTCTCATCTTCTCTAAGGACGATTTTGGCATAATATAATATTCTAATATTATTTTCAAACTTCATAGTAGCTTGTTGAGGAGCCATGAATTCATACATGGAGGTCTCAATGTACATCGATTTCATTCTCTAGTTGGAGCGCTCCACTCTACAGGGCTTGGTAATGATTTTGGAAGTAATTTGGAGTTGTTAGAAGGCTGCAAACAATTTATCTCAAGGCTGCAAAACAGAAACAAGGGCGGCTGATTGAGGAAATCGAATTAGCTTGAGGAAGGACTATTTTGTATTGATATTGATTGCTTGAAGTAGTTTTACATTATCAAATCAGTTTTAGAAGTTGTTGTTGTAGGTGTGCTTTCTATATCAGATTGGCATTGTAATAGAGTTGCATTGTGAAACCAAGAGTCTTTGCTAATTTACATTAGTATTGTTCTTGAGAAGCATTCAATAAAAGAGGATTAAGCTACATGCAAATAGTTTAGCTCTAGATTATCATATGAGTATGTATGCCAAGTGTTTGTTAAAATGCTACTTGGCTGTAGGTGCACATTTCTTATGTAGATGCTCATGTTTTTGCATTCAAAAAGACAAAAAAATTCCATTGTCACCTTAGATCTTTTCCTAGACATTGTAGAGTTAATTTGCAAGCATTTAAACTTATTAGAGACCATTTGAAGACAAGTAAGCAAACTGAAAAAAATCACAAAACAAGTTAAAGGGGTTGTTGGAGAAGTGTTTGACAATATTCCTTGAGGCCTTATTTAGCAAATTAAGGTCAGATTTGTAAGGATATTACAGTGGTTTCAGAAGTGTGAGCATTGTCATTTTGGTCTATCCCTCTCCTTTAGGTGAAAAACCCTAAAGCGTTAGAAGGACATAGCAACCAACATCTTTGTTTCACATTTTAGTAACCATGACGATATTCCTTGAAGGCAAAATTTAAATCAGAAGTAGCAAGGGATATTATAGTATTTGCATTGCATCTTAGTGCATTTGAAGTCAGTGATAATATTAGTTGAGTAAATATATGCATTACTTCATCAATATTCAAGAGGAAAGTGTTGTGACCTTTTCACACATCACCCCATTCAAAATGGGGACCCCCTAATTTTTTGCTCTGTTCCTCGTCTTTTGGCTTTGGTTTTGTCTCTCTCTCTCTCTATCTCTTTCTGTCGTCTGCCTTTCCGGGGATGTGCCCGTCTTTGAGCTTAAACGTAAAATTTTGGCTAAGTCTGAGAATTAGGGTTTGCTTTCTTCTGGTTAGTTTGAAGTCAAATGGAGTGAGTGAATTGAAATCTGAGCTTGGCACTGCAGTCAGTAAGCTTCCAACAGATTCCCAGCAAAATTTCATTGAATTCTGACAACTTACTATTTTTAGTAAGTACCTAACTGGAAGAAAAGTGCAAAGGTGCTAAAAATAATGCCATAGTAAAAAATTGGCTAAGTCTGGAAAAAAAGTGCAAAGGTGCTAAAATTCAGTACCATTGCACAAAAAATGATTTAGTCTGGAAAAAGTGCAAAGGTGCTAATAATAATCCCATAGTAAAAAATTGGCTAATTCTGGAAGAAAAGTGCAAGGGCGCTAAAAATAAGCGCCATTGCACCAAAACAAAAATCACTTAAGTGCAGGGGCGCTGATTTTTGGCGCCCTTGCACTTTTAACACTTAGTCAATTTTCCAAAAATAAGTAGAGCGTTATTTTTTCAGACAACTACACTTTTCACAATTTTACTAAGTATTAACAATGAGAGCTCGCAAAGGTACTCGTTTCAAAGGTCTTCGCGAGGCAAACGCAGGGGGATGCTCAAACTAACTGTTTGAAGCTTTGGAACATACATCGAGGTGGATTGAAAATCACCTCGTTTTGCGTGCTTGAACTTCACGAACCTAGGAATCAGACAAATTTTGTAGGGGGTTATCCATGGAACGAGCGTTGCTAGATTCCGTGATAACAGAATGAAAGCATTTTATCTTGCATTAGGAGCTCTTCCTTACGTTTTCAATATATTAAGATTAGTCAAACACCCTTTTTTTCATAATTTTTGCTTTCATAGAAGAGGTATCTGCTGTTTTTTCCTATTTCCATTTGCAATTGTTGATTTTTATGTTTTGAAATTGGATCATTGGGTTAATATTAATGTACTGGGATTTTATTTTCTATTTATAGAGAAATTGGGCTTTTGCAAGCAGAAATTTCGAACTATCCGAGTTCCTTTATTTTGTGATATCTCAGTTTTGACTTTTACTTGTAATTTGGACTTACTTTAGTATTGTTGTCCTATGTCCCAGAGATCTATCTTACAACCAATTTTCAGGAACTCTTCCAACTTGGTCAAATGACACAAATTTGAAAATGTAAGTCAAGAGGGAATTGATAGCTTTATTGAAACCAACTCATCAGTTGGACTTTTCAAGCTCTTTACAAATGGATTTGATAAAACTCTACTCTTCTGCCTCTTTTCCTCTATTTATACCTTTCTTTACTTAAAATTTTGTCTGAATAAATGTGTCTATTGTTGGGAACTATATTCAACGAGGTTCTTTCTATCAGTTTCATTGTACTGCATTTAATTTCTCTATGTGCAGAAATCTGGTTGGAAATTACTTGGAAATAAATGAGACAAATAATAGGTAAGAGAATCCCCTTTATTCTCATTTTTTATTAAAGAGTTAAGATGAGGAAAACATTGAGCAAACACTTCAATCACACTAGTTCACATTCTACCACATAAAAGGAAAATTGCTGCATTATTCTTCTTCAGTCTGATATATTTATTTATATTGTCTATGAATCCAAAAATTTTGCAGTTAAGCCTAAGCCTGCATCTGTTTAGTACATTCCTAGATATAAACTGTTCCTTTAAACTAGCATGAAGCAGCACCATGCATTCAAGTCAATGGCAATGTTGTGACTGCAGACTTGCCTCAAGTGGACTAGCTTGCCTCCAACGGACTTTTCCTTGCAAAGAAAAAACTCCACGCTGTAAGTTATTCATGTTATTTTATTTTAAGTATAGCCAACTGAATTTAGGAGGTAAATAGGACCTACACCTAGCAGGTGGAGATATTATTTTTCAGATTTGTTTTAATATTAACAGAAACAAAATTACTACTATGAAAGCTAAAGTACTGTAGTAAGGAAAAGACGATAATATCAAACTTTAAACCAGTCCTTGGAGGCCATATGACCAAAGGTCCAAAAGAAAAAAGTTAAAGTAGATACCACAATTCAATCAAACCAAATACCAAGTCCAAAGAGAAAACACTTTAAAACATAAAAAACATGATTCTTGGAAAACCCAAAACAATTTGTACAGACAAGAAGTTCTTTTGTTGTGCTCAGTAAACTTATCAGTATAATTAAATGTTGAAAAATCACAAGCACAAATATTGTAAAACTAAATCATTGTTACATAATGTAAATATAATATTAATGCTTTATACTCATTACAATGTGTTACACAAATACTTATAAAGCTTTGCATTTCCATATAACTTCCCCAAACTATTCAAAATATCTTACAAGTAATTAAATCTCAACTAACACAAAACATCTTAACTACTAACACTAAGTCACTAAGATGACTTTATTGCAAAAATATAGACCTTAATTTTCCAAAAACCCCATTAAAATTTACATTAAAAAAAAAGCTGTTGTTGGATCCGTGGGTTTTGTTGCCTGATCTGGGTTTGCTTTCGGCCAAATTTATGGTACAATTTAGCATGCATTTAGAGTTGAGCAGGGAGCATGTAGGGGACTCATTCTAAGCAAACTCGAAGCGAACCAAACTGGATCACGACAAAACCATCGGAAACCTATTACATTTTCATGGCAAATGCTTCATTCCCCCATCATGACAAGCATCATTCCATTTTCATCGCCACATCATTCGTCAAATCCAAACCTTGACTGTTTCTACTCATATCGGGCTCAAATTATAGGGCCGTTATACTTGGCTTGCCGCCAAGCGTCTTCAATAGATCTGTCATTTCAATGGGAATATCAATGGTCTTGTTAGTAGTAGGAAGCAGACCCTAAACATAGGGCATGACCTATATTGATTTTGTACACTTACATTTTATTTTGATTAATTTAGGTTTTTGATTTGTATTTATACTATATATTATATATTTAGTATTAATTAATTTAATAGATAAAACATTTATATATCTGATAAATATATCATTATTAAATTTTTAATTATATATATTTTTTATTTTTAGTATATTCATATAATAAAAATTATAATATATTTTATGCTATGTGGTATGCTAAATTTAATCTTTAATTTTAAATGTGTTGTTTTTAATTTTTTTATTGCACGAATAAATCAAAACAATGAATTCGATTCCAAAACATATTTTTATCCACAAACCGAATTTATAATCTGAACCATAATCTAAACTACAACTAGCAACTTAGCAAAAAAATAAATAAAAATGTATTCACTAACTATAGCAACCATCTGAAAAATTGTGGAAGCGTCTCCACCAAATCTACTCATCATCCAAAACACCCCGAACTACTCGTGCAAAATCAAAAATCACAATTGTCCAACAATACTTGTGCATCAAGACATACTCAATATTCATAAATTATACACCACTCCTCTTGTGAATCAAGACGTACTCAACCATCCACAAGAATACCACTTTGCTTGTAGATCAAGACATACTCAACTATCCATAGCAACACTATGCAATACTTTAGTTGCAAATTGAGGCATAATAAGCTATCCACAACAATACTTCTTCTATGTATTGAGACATACTCAACTATCTATAAATACAAATCACAAGTGTGTGGATCGAGACATACTTAACTATCCACACACCACAAATTAGTCAAGCTCCCTTGCTCCAAAAAGGTACACAAATATAAAATTGGTGCTTCTCATGCAAATTACTATCTCTAGGTGAGAAACTAGTTCGAGATGATAATATTCCTCCAACCTCCTCTTTGATATTTTTAAAACTTTATCCGCCACATCCAAGAGCACAAGCATAATCCAAATACTAATTTTTTTGTCATATTGACGACATACTTATTAAATGTGTATACATAAAGAACATTTTAAATTAAAAAAAAATCCATTATAATAAAGTTTATACCCCATAACCTTTTAGATCCCTACAACAACAGCCTTGTCGACTAGCACTCTTTTGTTTCTTTCATGTTATCAAAAGAGTTATTTGAACTTTAACATCTTACAATAACAACTTGCGCGTATAATGTTTAGCCACCTAACCATTCAACTAGCTTTGTTATGATGAGATATCGTTTGCTTCTATCAAAATTATTAGACAAAACACAATAATAACAAAAAAATTGATATTTCATAACTTTTCTACTTCTTAAAACATTCTCTGCACCTGAATTTTTCTACCCAGTTGTTGATCAAACTTGCATGTCCATTTTGGTGCCCTAGATCAACAAACCTGGTCATTATATTAATAGTCATTTTAGGAAACTTGTTGCACAAGCAACATCAATACATTTGTTGTAGTGTATGCTAGTAGTTGAATACTACGAATTTGGGGGTATGGTTGAATAGAGAAGCAACACTCTTTTGATGCCAAAATACATGATTTTTTTTAATGTCCTAATCTCACTTGTCTATTAAAAATAGTGAATCTATAATTAGGTTAAATTATTTCCATATATAGTACATGCTAAAAGAAAAGTGAATCTACATAAAAGAAAAAAATATTTAACCAAAGTTATTCTATTTCTAATTGTAAGCTTGTTTGTGCATCTATTCCCAATATCTTAATAGACAACCTCAAGTTTCAACAATCCCTTTCAAAAAGAGATTGAAAATTTAATTACTTTCTCTAAGCTAAAGAAATTAAAGATGTCAATTGGCCCTTGGTCTACTATTGAAGTTGAATGGTTTTGAATAAGTCCACCAAGGATCAAGTCTTGTTGAGTGCAAGATTTTGACACTATAAGGAATGAGGTTAGGATAGAAGTCTTGATGAAGAGGCATCCACTTATTGATGAAGTTGACAAAACTCTTAGATACTACAAGCAATTGCATTCTACAACTAAGATCTCCTATACACTCTTTCTCTTTAGAAATAAATTCAACCTGGCCAAGGCTATTGTTCTACCTAAGAAACTTATCTAGCAACCCTTACATTCCAATTTTTGGAGGCATGCCTAAATTCTTCTTTTGTTACCTTTCTAAAGTATGCTTGTTAGACCCATCTTCCACACTTTCTCACAACAACTATTATTGTCAACATGAGAGATACAAAACAAACTCCCAAGCCAAACAAGGGTTCTTTCCTTTCTTTATGTTCTTTTTCAAAAGATTTTTGTCACTGTGTAATGACTTCGACATTAAAAGAGAAGGAAAAATTTTAAACTACACAATAATTTATTAATAATCTCACTTATTTTTAGATACAAGTGAATTATGATTAGATCAAAGATTGTTCATATCATAAGAATGTGGCTTTTAACATGGACTTGGTGATTGGAGAGTAAAATTTTTAAGAGTACTTGGGAAAACTTTGGCAATTTTCAAAATAAATATATTGTAAAAAGATGTTCAAAGAAATCATCAATTTTTTGAATCACAACAATCTAGATTCTCATTATCAATTGGTTGAGCTTGGCTCCTCTTTGTTCAAAAAAAGATAGGTTGGCACCTAAGGATCAGGCTTGGTCTCCTTTTTAAAGTTCTTTGGCTTGGTTTGGCTTTAAACCTCCATGACTGTGTCAAGGCTTTTCTTTTGTTGTGACTTTGTTGTTTTCTTGGGGCCTCTTTAGTTCTTTTGTTAGTTTTGTTGTTGTCTCGTCTCTTTTTTCTTGTTTCTATGTTTTAGTATCATGTGGTTGTTGCTTGTTCCTATTGTACAAGGTTTTGGAGCCCTTTCAAAACCCTCTTCCAATTCATAGCTCTAGTCAAAAGTGCTTATCTAATAAAAACAATCTAGATTCTCATCTCATTGAGATTTCAAACCACAACAATGTGGACCCTCATCACACTAGAGTCTGCATTGTTGTGATCCAAAATATCGATGCTTTTCAATTACATTTCATAAGTTTTCTTCAACAATTTATCACTAATGCTATGGATTGCAAAAAGTTGTTGTCTTTAAATTAGGTCTTATTATTTCATTCTAATATAGTTCATAGAAATTGAAAAAATATAGAACATGTAAGAATAGGAAAATGGTAATATTTGTTATTAACTTGTTAGTAAAGAGTTTAATTTAAAGGTTCAATTTCATCAAATACCAGTTCAAAAATTTAATAAAGAGACATAAATGTCAATCAAATATCCACACTCTCTAGAAGCCATTGTGCCAATATAACTAGTAACTTTGCAAGTACTCACAAGCTAGAACTAGTAGCAAGTAACTTGCCCAAAAACCTGTCGTCGTGTTTTAGAAAAACTTGAAGTGATTTTTTCATTAAAAATCGTCAAAAAAATAATAATTTTTTGATATTTTTGATATTTCTCTTCAGCGTCTCCATGCCTTGGATTCTGATGCATTCATATATTTCTTTTTAATTTAAACTTCTTATTCCAATAAAAAGATTATGAAATTTAAACTTCTTTGTGCCCCCTTCCTTACCTTCGTATTTGCGTCCTCTTGTGTATTAGCGTTTTCTCTTTCTTTATGTTTAAATTTATATTCTATCTTTTTGTTTAAATGTGTGTGTATATATATATATTCTTTCTATCTCCAACATCTCCATATATATATATTAGTGTTTTCTCTTTCTTTATGTTTAAATTTATATTCTATATATTTTTTGATATGTCTGATATTTCTCTTCAGCATCTCCATGCCTTGGATTCTGATGTATTCATAAATTTCTTTTAATTTAAACTTATTATTCCAATAAAAAAATTATGAAATTTAAACTTCTTTGTGCCCCACTTCCTTACCTCCCTATTTGCGTCCTCTTGTGTATTAGCGTTTTCTCTTTCTTTATGTTTAAATTTATATTCTATATATTTTTTGATATTTTTGATATTTCTCTTCAGCATCTCCATGCCTTGGATTCTGATGTATTCATATATTTATTTTTAATTTAAACTTCTTATTCCGATAAAGAAATTATGAAATTTAAACTTCTTTGTGTCCCCCTTCCTTACCTCCCTATTTGCGTCCTCTTGTGTAATAGCGTTTTCTCTTTCTTTACGTTTAAATTTATGTTCTATCTTTTTGTTTAAATGTAATCTAATTATATATATATATATATATATATATATATATATATATTCTTTCTATCTCTATGTTGAATTACGTTCTTAGCCTATGCTTGTATTTGTCTTTTCTTTTTATTTCTTTGTGTATTTATTTATTTTAATTTTTGTTGAATTCCATTCGTTGCCTTTATATATGTGTGTCTTTTCTTTTTATTTCTTCGTGTATTCATTTAAGTACTTTCTTTTCATTTCTATGTTTCATATATATATATATATATTAGCATTGATTTTTATTTTTCTTTCTTTTAGATTTGTTTATATCTCTTTGTTTTTAATATTTTAGATTTCTTTTTATCTTTTGAGTTTTTAGTGTGTTTATTTGTCTTTTCTTTTCATTTCTATGTCTCTTATATATATATAAGCATTGATCTTTATTTTTCTTTTCTTTTAGATCTCTTTATATCTCTTCATTTTTAATATTTTAGATTTCTTTATATCTTTTGATATTTTTCTTGGTTGTTATTTTTACGGTCTTTCTTATTGTTTTTCATTGCTAGTGTATTTATTTGTATTTCTTATTCTTGTTTATTTCCTTGCTTTGTATTTACTTCTTATTATCTTTACTTGAGCATTTTTTTCTTAACTTACTGTCGGTTTGTTTTCTTTTTTTATTCTATGTTTAGTTTCATTTACTTCTTTCATCCTTCTTTTTAGCTTTTTGATTATTTATTTTCATCTTTTTATATATATATATATATATATAATCTTCTTAATTTTCTATTTTATTCTTTTGTTTTTAATTGCTTGCCTATCTTTTTTTTTTTTGGTATTTTTAAGTTTTTATATTTTGTTTGATAGTTCCTTTGTGTTTCTTCAATTCTTTTTAGTTGCCATTTTTCCTAGTTTCTCATTTATTCTTATAGGTTATAGATTCTTTCTCTTTCTCCTATTTCTTAAGTCATTTTCATGTTCTTTCTCTCCTTTTTTTATATTTTCTGTTTTCTTTTCTTTTGGATATTATTTATTTTATTTTTCATTTTCTTTTTTGTTTCTTGAATCTTGTGCATCCTTCCCCTACCTCCCCCCTCTCTCTTTTTATCTAGTGTTAGTCTGCAATCAATCATTTTTCTCCTCTTGCTCTCTACCATCCTGATGATGGATCACGGAGTGTGATCCGAAAGGTTGATGCAAAAAACTCCAACACAATCTAATCCAGAAACATCTCTAAACTATAACATAGATTGTGGAAACTTGATATCATTAATTTAAACTTCTTATTCCAATATAAAAAATCATAATTTTTGCTGCAAAATCTGTCAAAAACTCATTGAAATCAATATTTTTGGGCCAAACATTAAAAATTTCAATGATTTCAAGCATTTTCAGGATATGATTAAGCGTGACTAAACGATTTAGCTCACAACGGCGACCTAGGGCATTTTCAAGATGCGATTAAGCTGATTGTTTAGTGGACGGACTTTTCTCGGTCTCAAGTTTTTAATATTATTTTCCTAGTATTGTGGGTTAATGCCAATCGTCGTCCCCGCCATTTAAATGATTAAATTAATATTGATAGAGTTCGAAAGGAAAGTGCCCATTAAATATGTTTAGACTTTTGTAATTCAACATTTTAAAGGTTTACACGTCTTACATTATCATTACTTGATGGAATAAATTTGGTTTTAATATTTTAGAATGGTGATACCGTTCAATTGAAGATTTATAGAGGCCTGAGTGATATTGTGAAGATGACATTGTCATGAAGGTTTGTGAAATTTTGAAGGGCGTAACTTGTGCTTGGTGGGAGGGGCTAGCCCCTTGACCCCACCCTATATTGTGAGAATACATGAAGGGTGCTGCCCCCTCGACTTCACTAGGGGCTCTATCCCTAGAATCCCTACAAGGGGTGCTATTCCTTGACCGTGTTGGGGGCTTTTCCCCAAGATCCTCAAGTTTTTGAAGAATATTTTTTAAAAATATCTATTTTCAAATGTTCGATAAAGTTGCTAAATTTTTCTCTAAGTTTTCAATGAATTCCAAATTGTTAGATTTAGGATTGCCAAGTCCTTTTCAACTATGGTATATTCAGTTACAAGCAATGATGTTACCTCTTTTCAAAATAAAAATAATAATATTTTAAGTAACTCAATTATCTCATATTTGAAAAAAGGCCACTTAAATATTATTTAAAAAGTGCTTTTAACACTTTGTTTAAAATATAATTTAAAAAGGGGCATTTGGATGTAATTTAAGTATTTTTAAGATATTTAGAGGGAAAAATTAAAATAATTAAAGGCCCCAAAGCAAAGCTCATATAAAAGAAAACTCAAGATTCATTATTCATCATCATAACTTATTTTTTTTATTTCAAATTCAAATTTTAAATTTGCATTCAAGGATAAAAACCCTTGGTTAGCAATTTCTAGAGGACAAAACCCTTATGTCCAAATCAGATGATTCCACATGAAAATCACATTTGTATTTCAAGTGGAAACAAATTGGATTTGCAACAAAATTTATGACATCATTGAAAGTTTGAGTTTCATTCCAAAATTATTGATTTCATAATCTTTCAATTATCATTTATTTGTGTACAATTCAATTTGTTCTTCTACTATTTTATTTTATAAACCGTTATTACTAAATTGTTGGTTGGCTGTTACTGAATTATCATTAACAAACAATTACTATTTATTATTATTTAATTGATAAAAATTATTATTTTATTTTTTGTTACTAATATTGTGCTCAACAGAAAATAGTTAGGAAATTATATTATCATTATTAGTCAAGAGCTGTTATTTTTAATGTCTTCCCGGGCTGCTTTTAATCAAGCGCAGCTTCTTGGGAGGCCATTTGATATTTGATTTTACCTTTAAGGAGGAATTGCAACACCCTTGACCACCATAGGAGTTGGAAAATATTGTTTGGCATTTGGAGTAAAGTCACATTTAAATTTCTGGTTTTATTGTTTAGTCTTTTGAATGTCATAGCAGCATAGTATTTGGACTATCTATTTAATTTGATAATTAATTAGGAGGTTTTGTTGTTTATTTTAGTTTAAATAATAGAAATTTTGTTTATCATTTCTGATTTATCAAAGAAAATATCTATTAGTATGTGAATCTAAATTTTCTATAAAATCACAAAAATGTATTTGTTAATTTCAATTCAAATATATTGGATTGAAATTGACCTTTTCAAGCTATATCTGCATGCATTCAGGGTTTATTTATATTAGCATTATGAGGGTTTATTTTATCATTTAAAAGTGAAAGTTTGAGTTTGCAAGGTTTTCCATATTGCACCATTATGGATCAGCGAGAGCTCGATCTCTATATTTGGCATTGCATAATTAATTTCAGTTGCATATTCATCTATTTTCAAAAATTGTCGAGTTAGAGACATTATATCAGCCTTGGGATCAAGAAGCTTAAGCTCTTGCATCTTGACCCTTCACTTACATAATTTCTTTCACCCAACAATGCAAAATCTTCTTAAAAAACATAGGCTTTTCCCTCGTACGGATCCACATTGAATTGGGAACATCATTGGCAAGGTTATTCACATGATCATCATTGGCATAGCCTAGTGATACTTAAGTTTGTATTAAAATCTAAATAGACATCGAAGATAAAATTCAAAAGAATTGGAATCATTAAAAATTGAAAAATTGAATCTATGGCTTTCAATTTCTTTAGATGGAGGTGAAGGTTGTGGTACACAAGAACAAGATCATTCTCTATTTCTATTGTAACAAAGTGCATTTCTTGATGTGTATGTATTTTAAAATATTTCAAAAGTATTCATAAATGGAAGCACTCCAAGGCTGGGTCAAAATACAGAGAGCCATTTTAGGGAAGATTAGTTTAGAGTATGAGTGCCAAAACCATCCCACCATACACCCATCATTATGTTATGAGAAGTGTAAAAATCTATCAAATTTAAAATTCAAAATTCAAATAATAAAAGATAAAATTGAAAAATAACTAAAATAATTAGTACCTCACAGCATTGACTTCCTTGTTTCAATTGCAGTTGCCCCCTTGTACAATTACATTTGCTTAATTATTTTATTTCACACATCATTATCAATTTATCTATGCAAATAGATAATCCTTGACCATTCACATTTAAATTGATTCAAAATGATCATCATAAGTGAAATATAAGTTTACCTAATAACGTGCAAGATGTTATGTAGCTATTTGTTCCACCACTTATCAGTGATACTCCAAAATGGCATGTACTTGGAGTCATGATATTTATATTCAGTTTTAGTAGACTCCTTCACACTATCATCACTTTATAATTGACTTAAAATGATTGTTATAAATGAAAAATGGATTTAGATGGTATCTCACAACTTGCAAGATGCTATTTAACTCTCTCCCACCACTTATCGATGATATTCCAAAATGGCATGCACTTGGACTCATCATCTTTATATTCAATTTTACTAGAGTCGTCCAGACTATCACAAAAGGGTTCTTATTTGAAGCTATTCTATATTTTGTCATTTTCCTCCTTATCCTCTTCCTTTGGCTAAAACTTGGAACCAGTGAACAACAAAAATATCCAGAGAATTCTCTTTGGAGTGCACCTCAGATCTCATACTAGGATTTCATACTTACTAACAAGGAACTCATGGTGCATGTCAGTATAAAGGCTTCGTGTTCCACATTTCTAAAGACTTCAAGTAAATAGAGTTGCAGGACTTGAGTACTGCCAAAATCTCCAGAGTTGTGGCCACAAGGATCAAATACTTCGTTTTCTGTGGCAAAAGAAAATAAATATGCATCTTGAATCTTCATCTTCACTTCAACTACTTTCTTCGTCCAGAGGATTGGATAGGAGTAAGAAGAAGAAGCATTCTAGGATGAAATTGGCCAGTTCTTTCTGGGAAACAAAATAAAAATCAACCATTTTAATGACTAAGAACAATTAAAAAGATGACATTGATGCTATTGCTTCCTATGAATGAAGCATTCAGTTTAGTTTGGTACTGTAATATATTAAAGTTTGTTCCTTACAAGAAAGAAATAATAACCTTTTTGTTTCCTTATCCAAAGAGTGCTGGAACATATTGTTGATTTTACATTTTGATTTCTAAATTTTCAGATTCTCAGTTTGCAATAAACTGTGGCGGTTCACAACTGACCTCCCAGCTAGGAATAAATTATGAAAATGACACCGAAACACTTGATGCTGCTTCATTTTATGTAAGCGATACACGAAATTGGGGAGTCAGCAATACTGGAAATTTTCTGGACAATACAGAAGAGAGTTTTACACAATCCAGCCTATCCCAATTTACACAAACATTAAATCCAGTACTCTACGAAACAGCACGCCTGTCTCCCGGTTCACTGAGGTACTTTGGTTTAGGGCTTGAAAATGGACCATATACAGTAGAACTACAGTTTGCTGAAATAGAATTTGTAGACTCAGACAGCTGGAAGAATCTTGGAAAACGCATTTTTGATGTTTATGTTCAGGTATGTGTAACCCACTTTTCTAATGGTTTGATTTCTACTACCTCTTGGAAAACGAGTACATGTATTTCCTCTTTTTGTACGGGTAGAGATGGGTTACAGATTATTTTCTGCATTTTATGGTCCTTTGCTTTTGGAAATGGTAAGTGCGCATGACATCAAAAACATTAGTTTGTCAATCATAATGCATGCAATCTCATTTGGGTTCTTTATTTTTTCATGAGTAAATACTAGCTCTGCATGTTACCTCAGTTCTACAACTTTTGCCCCCTGATGCTGCAGGGAAGTAAAGTATTATCGGATTTCAACATCCAAAAGCTGGCAGAAGGTTCGTTTATAGCAGTTGATCGAAATTTCAGCACAAGTGTGACTGAAAATTTCCTTGAAATTCATCTTTTCTGGGCTGGGAAGGGAACGTGCTGTGTTACAAAAGATGGAACCTATGGACCTTTAATATCAGCCATAAGTGTTACACCTGGTAAAGAAAATGGCTGGAGCTTTATCCTATTTTATTAATTTAACGAAGATATAGACAAAACATGTTTCTGTTGGGAATGAGGGCAGTGCATAAAAGTGAGCATTGTTTTACTACAATGCAGTTTTTAGCACTCGTCTGCAAAATTATTTACATAATTTAAAACATTAAATGCATTGCAAACCGTAGACATCTTTATCGCTGAATACATTATTATGCGTGTAGAATTCAAGCCAGCTGGTTCAGAACTTCCACGTTCCCCTACGAAGAAAATCAAGACTGGAGTAGTGATTGGAATTGTTTTCAGTGGAATGGCTGCTGTTTTGATATCTCTTGTTCTTATCAGTTTCTGGTGGAGGAGAGTCAGAAAATCCTTAGAAGCACGTAATCAGGAACGAGAAGGTAATGGCAAGATCTTTTAGGAGGTGAAATTCCATGAATTACAGTTATATCTTTCTCCCAATTAGGTTGACTTTAATTTGGAAGAATTTGGCAATGGCATTGATACCCATCACATCTCGCTTCTTTATCAGCACTTAGAGGACTCCGCACAAAACCAAACATTTTCAGCTATGCTGACATAAAGAATGCAACAAGTAATTTTCATGAAGAAAATAAGTTGGGCCAGGGAGGATTTGGTATAGTTCATAAGGTATGTTAATACGCGTTCCAGTATTTGCATTCACTTGTTTTAGTTTTGTGTATACACATAAATTCTATAACATTCTTCATAATTTATGTTTCCTTGTATATTTTTCTCATGGCTCATGTCAATTACAAATCAATCTCCATCCTTAAACTTCTTATATTTTATCTGATTTTTCTTGTGCTCGACTATGGCATTCTAACAGGGCATTCTTCCAGATGGTAAATTAATAGCAGTGAAGCAACTGTCATCTGAATCTAAGCAAGGAAAGCGCGAGTTTATAAATGAAGTAGCTGCAATATCTGCAGTGCAACATAGGAACCTTGTTAAATTGCATGGATGCTGTGTAGAAGGAGAACATCGTATTTTGGTCTACGAACTTCTGGAAAACAACAGTCTTGAACAAGCTTTATTTGGTAACAATATACGGTGACGCCAGTTACCTTGATTTGGAAGAGTTTTTTGTATTCATTTACAACATGGCAACAAATATATGAGTTTTATGTAAATCGCAGGCAATACAAGATCTGAAATCCACTTGGACTGGCCTACTCGGCACAACATTTGCATTGGCACTGCACGTGGGCTTGCTTACCTTCATGAGGAATCCACTGTCCGAATAGTGCATCGAGACATCAAACCCAGTAACATCCTGTTGGATGACTCTCTGATCCCTAAGATTGCAGATTTTGGGTTGGCTAAGCTATTTGATGAATCCAAAAGTCATTTCAGTACCAGAGTTGCTGGCACAATGTAAGATCACCTTGAGTATTAGATTTCAGTTTTCTGAAACCTATAAGAGATGAAGCTTCCTTACACTCGTTGAAAAACAATATAATGTTCTGATGTTGTAAGATCCTAAGTGAACAAGATATTCTTCCTGGTCACAATCTTGTTTATGTGTTCACAAATGTTTATCTTTTTTTCCTTTACATGTATGAGTGCAATTAAGTTTTGTGGAGTTAATTAGTAAAAATAGTGTACATGTTTAAGCTTTTGGAACAGTTGAAAATTGCCCTGCCTACTTTTGCATGAGCTGATTGGAAGCGTTTGTGTTTGAAGAGGATATCTGGCTCCGGAGTATGCAATGCGAGGTCACCTCACAGAAAAGGCTGATGTTTTCAGCTTTGGGGTTGTTGCTCTAGAAGTGGTGAGCGGGAGAAGCAATACAGACACAAGCTTGCTACAAAACAGTGTCTATCTTCTGGAATGGGTATGTACTAGTGTAGTAAAGTTTCTTCAATTATGCAGTAATTAATTTTAGTCTAGTGTAGCCATTACTAATGGCCACCGCCTACTGGTCAAATTATAGGCTTGGCAACTCCATGAGCAAGAGAGACTGCTGGAGTTGATGGATCCTCAACTAAGACCAACATACGTAGAAGAAGAAGTCCTCAGACTAATTGCAGTAGGCCTTCTTTGCACACAAGCTTTGCCTGCAATGCGCCCACCAATGTCTCGAGTGGTAGCAATGCTGACTGGTGATGTAGAGGAAATTCCTGTTGTTTCTCGCCCTGGTTACATCACAGATTGGCAGTACGACAACTATATAGCACCTCAAAATTCTGAAAGCGCAACTATTCCACTAACATCACAGCGGAGAAGCGCAGAAATCATGGTGCCTGCTGCATTGTTCTCACCTGAAAATGAAGATATGACTCCATCAATGATCCGCCAGGCTTTAGGTGATGGCCGATGAATACTAAACTCAAGAAACAATATGGAGACCTCGTCCCAACTAATACCTACACATCACGTAGCTGCACTCTTATTCATAGACTCCCATAAGATATTTACAATTTACCTTCACCGTATCCCACGTCTACAACTGATTATAACCCCACTTATCTTGAAATTTGGTAGTAGGGATACAATTGCTGATTATGTCGAAGAGGCGTTCTGCAGTATCAACAAAGGTTACAGGAGTGTGTTAATAAAACAAACATGCCAAGGTTAATATATTTAATAATAAATGTAAATGAATTTTTTTTTAGGAAAAATAAAATAAAAAGAATAAAGAGTGAGATGGAAAAAATGGAAAAAATAAAATAAAAAGAATATAGAATAAGATGAAAAAATGAAAAAAGTTTAAATTTGTTGTGAATTAAATGATCTAGTGTTAAATTAAGATTTTTTTATTTAATTACAATTACAAGTTATGGTTTAAATTGAAATATGTAAATAACTTATTAAAATTGTAGATCAAAGATATCTTAAATACATCTATTTAAAAAAAATACTAGATATCATATATCTCTCTATGTCTTTTAGATATATGTATTTAAGATATTTATATTAGTTTTTATGTTTGGTCCTTAGTAATATGTAATATGTCAATACTTGTTATATAATAGTTTATTGATGAGTGTTATGGATGAGTATTTAACATCTATATCAAATAAAATTTAAAATTCCAGGTTTGTTTCATGTTGTATGCACACATTGAAAGCACTTTATTTCATGGTTTCATAAGATTTTAAATTCATATACAACTTAAAAACACAAAATGAATTTAATTTAATGTAGACATTAAAATTCACAAGTGAACAATTTGAAAAAAATATGTAACTGAAAATATATAATGGAAGTGCCCAGTGCATCTCCAACACGCATACAAATATAAAAACAAAGATATATATAGATTTGTGTACTTGTCTGTGAATGCATCTACACACAAGTATTTTCATGTATATGCCTCTACATGTAGGTGTAGTATTTACATCATTAGTTTTGATATTCAAATGCCATTCAAGATTAATATAGTTGCAACTATATGTAATTATGCAAAACTAGCATCCATTTCAAACTTGTACAATTGCTCAAACATCTTTCATACCATTGCCAAAATGATACATATTAGTACTTTCTAGGTTTGTTAAAAGTGAATGCATTTTCTTAAATTCCAAAAATATCCCTCTTGAAAGCAAAATTAACAGAAAGCATTACATAAATTAGAAGGCTTGTATTTTCTATGTGAGTTGGATTTCTACTAAAGGAGGCAACATGGGGCATGAAACACCGAGGGAGATAATGAACTTGGTATACTTAGGTAGATACAAATCAAACCAATGAAGAGATCACCCATTCTTTAGTTTTAGAGATAGTATTGAAAATTATGTTCTATTTTCTTTAACTAAATTAAAAATAGTTTATATCTATTAATATGTAAGTGTTTCGACTAATAACTTATAATCTATTAATATGTAAGTATTTTTCAACAAAGGTTTATAAATTAGGAAGTTAATTATTTTTCAATTCATATAATGAATGCAAGTTCTTTTGTTTTATGAGATATGTATTATGTCTTCATTGACAATGGCAAAAAAAATCAAACATTGGGATAAATTCAATATTAGTATTATTTTTTATTTATTACAAGCTCAATCTGATGAATGTTAAGGGTTGTGCTCTATCAAATGTAAGATGTTGAGACACAATTGGATGTCATCTTGTATTTATTTTTCATTACAATAAGGAAGATAACAACAATTGTAGTTAATCAAACTTCTCAATTTAGATTTTATCCCAACAACTTCATTAACAACATTAGATATTAAAAGAACAAATAACTCTACAATGATCTTACGATACAAAAACACAAATAAAAGCATGCTATTATATGGATTCAATTAAATATACATATTGATAAATTTCTTCATGTATTAAAGATGATTGAAGTTTGAGTATTCATTCTCAAACTACAACATGAATCCAAGTATAAAGTCAACTATTCAACAAATGAAGAATATAAAAAATACAACTAAAAAATTGTTACAAAACATGAGCCAAGATGTGGAATGCACACAAGAAAGACGTTCTCATGAGAAAATAGGATTGACAAGCAATCTAGCAATACTTTCAAAGCAATTTTTTTTGACAAAATGTGCTAACTTGAGATTAACTAGAGGCTTTAACCTTATTGCTAATAAGATGGTTTAAGAAAAAAATAAATTGGATTTTAGTATTTTGACATTTACCATCTATTGTACCCAATTCAAAACTTGTGAAGTATACTACCTAATGAACATATGTGCCATCAATTTGTCATTATAATTAATTATGTGTTGAGATCCATT
Source organism: Sequoia sempervirens (assembly GCA_007258455.2). Classification (NCBI taxonomy): domain Eukaryota; kingdom Viridiplantae; phylum Streptophyta; class Pinopsida; order Cupressales; family Cupressaceae; genus Sequoia; species Sequoia sempervirens. The sequence continues at coordinate 161,946 of VDFB02043004.1, forward strand.
GTAATCATTTATGATCATATAATGAAGTTGTTTGATCAAAATTCAAAAAAATAATTTGTTAAATATTTGTAGCCTGTCCATCACCATTTTAATTAATTAATAATTTTTATTTTTTATTAATTAATATTTTTTTAAATTAAAATTATTATTAATAAATAATTAATTATTAAGTTAAAATTATTATTTAAAATAAATTATAATGAAAAAATATATATAATAAAGGCACATGCCTCCAATGCAAGGTGGCCCAAAAGTGTTGGTCATTTTTTTCAAACAAGCTTGGATGGTGCGAAATGATCTAATGAGCGTCTTCTGTGACTGGCCGCGCATGTTCAAAGGTGCCCTTTGGGAAGGGTTGTGTGGAGTTCCAACACAAGTCATTTGGCAACTATGGAAGGAACACAATGAGAAAATTCAAGGGGAAAGAATCTTCGATTGAATCGGTGATTAAAACATAGAAATTGGCATCTGTGAACATTTGAATACAAAGGCAATCAGGAGACGATGCGAATACTTTTCTTCTTGGGATGACATGATGTTAACCAATTGGCCACATTTTATTAAATCAAAGGGAGACTTTGTCAGGCCAACTTCAACAATCAGGGAGACTCAAACTAAACGTCGATGGGGGCATCACATGGAAATCCAGGTTTATCTGGGGCTGGTTTTCTACTCTGAAATCATAGAGGTTTAGTTGTTTGGGCTAGAGCGATAGAACTTCCAAAAGGTGCAAACAATGAGGCCGAGTTTGCTGCCCTCCATGCTGGGCTCAAGCTGTGCTTGGAGAAGAATATCAGAAGTGTCCATACAGAGGGAGACTAATTGATTTTAATCGATGCCATAACAAACCAAAAGGCTCCTAGCTGAAAGTCATGGATTGAAAGAATTGGCATGTACTTGGAGCTGTTGGACGACTACTCCCTGTTCATATGTGTATCGTGAGGCCAACTATGTCATGGATTCCCTCTCAAATAGAGCCATCGATCAAGCTATGGGAGAGGCCATCTCAGATTCAATGGAAGTATGGGAGGATCTTAAAAGAATTGAGATGCTCTGGTTGCAAAATGATAGCGGAGCCCAATTGATGTGTCCCTACAGAATGTCGGGGCGCCTGATATCGGATTGGGTTTGGAGATGGCGAATGTGAAGAAACTAGCTCCAAGCGGGTGGGGGTTAGAGTGGTCTTCATACTGTGGCAGAATGCTGAGAAAGAAATACAAAGCTTGCACAAGCTTAAAATGCTTGGTATTTGCAATTCTACCATCGCCCACACATCCTGAGAGAACAATGGTGATGTTGAAAGGCTCTCGCCTTCGGTTCTTATCTCAGTATTCTTGGGCCTTGTAATTTTCATTAAGTTTAATATTGGGAGTTGTCCCCTCTGACATCAGTTTTCTTTTAAAAAAAAAGAGAGAAAAAAAATAAAAAAGAAAGAGAAAAAGGAGGGGCACATGCCTCACTAGCAATGCACACCTCATTGAAAGCTTTGACAATTTATATTTTTTTGATGTAATGCGCATGCATGCACATGAGCATAGGTGCATGCCAAAAAAAAGTAGTTGCCTTAGCAATGGCCAAAGTCAAAATAAAAAAAGCCAAACAAAAAAATATGAATTTCTAGTCAACAAAGCAAATACTTTGGCAAAAGGTGAAGGTCCAATCAACAGCACAAAATAAAGGAAAAGCACACCATTTCATAAGGTCGGGCAAACTTTAAAAAGTGTTGTGATTGTTGTGAGTAGGGTTTTTGTCTCTCTTGAGCTATGTCACTATCTCGATGTCATACTATGCTCTTCCATAGTAAAATTATTATTTTGTCACATTTATTGCAATATTTTTTAGTATGTCTTTTTTATGGTCTTAAATTTTATCAATCCATTAGTTTAAGTTAGTGTTATATTTTTTGTGGTTCTAGTTGATGGCTCCACCAAACAAGTAGTCTTAAAAATTGTTTTCAAGGTGGTTTATGAGGTACGAATTTTGATCCTCCTTTGGATGTGGTGTTACCCATCACAATGTTTGATAGTGCTTGTAAATGGCTTGAAAATTTTACTTCAATAGAAAATTATGTTGGGATAATTCTCCTTGAAAGAATGTTTAGAAAGCGGGTAAACAAGCTTTGGGTTTTCATGGGATCCATCTTAATGACATCCAATGTCTCATCAAAGGAATTTTTTCTTTTTTCGTTATACTAAAGCTTGTCATGTAGAGGTCATCCTTAAACATGACCCTTAGCATTAGTTTTTAATCTCTAATGAAAAGACTCTGCGTGTTATTCTCAATAAAGTTCCCAAGGCCACCTTTACCCTACTAGGATTTCTAGACTACAATTGTTGGCTCACTTGGCAAGGTTATTTACATTGAGTCTAGCAAGTTTTTCTTAGCTCATTGACAAAAGCAAGTTTGAATTGAGGTTGACCTCTCTAAATATTTGAATGAAATTTTGAATATTTAAATTGGTCATTTGCATCATACCCAACACGTTTGTTATATCAACTTTTCAAACTTCTTCTTTTGATATCAATCCTCTAATCATAAGATTAACGATTGTCATTTGATTTCACCTTACAATAAGCCTTTTGCTTAGCTTGTTCAGGCCCCCCTTCTAAAACTGATAAGGGTGGGATGTAGTTAAAAACTATAAAAATAATTGAGACCCTAATAATGATGGAGATCAAGCCAAACCTTCATTTAATGTTGGTAAGATAATTGTTAAACCACAAGTTGGTGGGTATTCAAACCATCAAAAAAGGTGGAATAGATGCCTCCCTCTAATGGTGAACCTTATAATTGGCCTAAGTTTATTAAAATGCCACAACTAATGTTTATGTTATCTTCTTAACTAGAGAATATTGTTCATTTTCCTTTTTCTCTCATTGTTCTATGCAAGTCTTGCAATCCACCAAGGTGTTTGGAAGAAGAGAATTTGTTGCGAAGGATGCAAAGCTCCAACATTTAGCTAGTAGTTTCTCACACTCAAATGAATTTTTCTAGAAATGTTATTCCACTCTTGACGAGTTGGATGGTAATGATACACATATCGATTCTCATTAATGAATTTTGTCTCCAAGAATGTTTGAGATCTTATGGACCTCCTTGGGAAGCATGTTGTAAGGGATGATAATAAAAAAATTATCTCTAGATATCCTTTGCTTGCAGGAGGTTCATATTATTGGCATTTTTCTCTTTATTGCTTGTCATATTATCCGGCCAAATAGATCCTTTTTATATATCAATCATGATATGGATCATGGAGGAGTTGTCACCTTTCTCTCTCCTAAGTGACATTTTGAATTTTTTCAATCATGGATGTGACCCCATTAACCAAGTGATTTGAACCCTCTTTAATATTGAAAATCATTCTTTTAGTATTATTAATGTTTGTTTTTAATGGTTCTATTGAGATGTCTCTTTTGTGGGGATGGATAGTTGATTTAATGCTTGCTACCACTTGGTTTCTGTGTGGAGACTTTAATATGGATGAGATGGCTTATGATAAATATGCCTCTCTTCCCATGTGTTGGACACTAGTGAAGGGGAATCTTGGTATTTCATATGTAATAAATTAGGACTCTTTGATCACAATATGGGATTCTACCTTAATCATTCATATTGGTTTATGTGGAATAATTTATGGGGAAAAACTAATAAAGTCTACAAAAGGCTTGATCATGTCATGATTCATGCCCATTCTTTTTTTCCTTTTCCAGTTGTTTTCCTTTTCTGGTGGAGCCTTTGTTGGAGTATACTCTTTTTAATCACTGTCCTATCCAATTTTATATTAAGTGGAAAGTTTCTCTTCTCAAGGCTAGGCCTCTTTTCCCACTCATCAATTGACATCCATTGAGTGTGGAATCTTGAGGCTAGGCCTTGTCAATACATTTAAGTTGGATTAACTAGTGGAATGGGATCATCAATTGTACTTCTCACTTTCTTTACATATATGAAGCTAGGCCTCCTCAATAGATAGGTTGGATTAACTAGTGGAATGGGGCCATCAAGTATACTTCTCACTTTCTTTATATCTATGACCACCAACTAACTAGATTTTACTATCATGCATATGAGGCCACCACCTTAGATCTCCATCAAGTCACTATGATACTAGAAACCAAGTCCTTTGCTCTTGAATTGCATTTGTAGGTGGTTGAACTTTTCCATTGAAATCAAATTATTGATAATCATATTGCTAGAGATTCCTAGATAAAAGCTTAGACACATTGGTTGAAAGTGAGAGACCAAGCTTCTAAAAATTTATTTTAGTATCTTTGTGCTTGTCACATCTCTTAGGGAATTAAAAATATTAAAAATGGCCAACAATTTCTCAAAGAGCCTCCATATATCATTCAAGCCTTTGTTAGGAATTATGATAAAATTTCCAAAGCACAATAAAATTCTCCTAAACAAGACCATACCTTGCAAGAGTTCCTCAAAGTTGTTCCTTGTTGGCTCTCTTCCTCTTAGTGACATTTTTGCAATCAAATTCTATTTATTATTGGTATTCAAGAAGAAGCATTTTGTTATGGCCAATGATATGGCCTGACTCTGATGATTTTTCTCATGAATTTTACAAGACCCTTTGAGATTGTGTTGGTGAGGATCTTCATAAATTTTATCTTGAATCCTTTCACTCCAATTCCTTACAAAATTTTTTAATAAAAAATATTAAGTTCATACTTGAGCTTGGTGATCTTGAAGATATCTATAAGTGGAGATTAGTCATGCTACTCAATATTTCATACAAGATTATGTTTCCAAATCCCTTGCATTGAAGTTGTGCCATATTCTTCCTCAGATTGTGTGATCTAATTAAACTAGATTTATTAAGTCCAACTTTATCATAAACAATAGGTCATTGTGATCTAGGAAGGTATATAACGGTCTCAACAATCCCATCAACAAGCCCTCTTCATCAAAATTGAATTTTCTAAATATTATGATTGCATCGAGTGGCCTTTTATCATTGTCATTCTCTAGGCTTTAGTATTTGGGTTTTAGTTTATTCAACTATTAATGTGTTATTTTTAGATGCTTCAACTTGTCTCACTATCAATTTCCAACAATTTAATGTCTTTGGCCTCTTCAAGTCTATCCATCATGGATGTCCTTAGCTCCTACATTGTATGTTAACTATTTTTGTTGAAGGTTATGAATAGTTTTTGGCTCATTTCATTTCTCAAGGGTTGGTCAAAGGTATTTCTTTAACTAATTCCACAATTCGATTATTTAATGACCATTTTGTCAAGATGACTCTTTCCTCACTTTCTTGGAAGAGGAAAATAATGCTTTCTTTGTTCTTTAGTGGTTGGATTTTTTTTATAAATCCTTGAGCTTTAATATTCATTCTCAAAAACTGCAACGTTATAGATAGTCATTTTGACCTAAGCCTCCTTGGCTCAAATCTAATGGGTGGAAATGGATCAGGCATGGAGAAATATTTAGGTTTTTAGGTGTTCCTTTTTCTTTTAGGCTTCTCCAACCACTATATAGCAATATTTTTTATCTTAGATTGACAAGATGCTAGCATATTAGGTCACTATGTCCTTATCTCTTGTAGGGTAGTTTCATATTTGTTCTAAGATTTTTCTATCCACTCATCTCTATTTGTTTTTTGTTGGGTACCTTTTAAATCCTCCTATATAAAGCTCAAAAAGCTTATTAAAGAATTTACTTAGGCCTCCTCTAAGAATCATTAATGTTTCCATCTGGTGGCATGGGGAAATTGTTGTCTCCTACATGATTTTAGAGGTCTAGGCTTAATTTATACTCAACACCAAGGCTTGGATTTATGTGCCAAATGGTTAATTTGATCTCTAGAAGGTAATGAGGCTTGGAATTTTTTTTATTAATCACTACATCTCTTTTGGTTTCCCTTTTGGGAGACCAACTTGGAAGCGAATCAAATTTCACACCCTTCTTATAATGAAAGAGTCCATTCAAAGGTAATTTTATGATGAAAACTATTTGGAGGGCTTGGGAAGCTATGAAGCTCTACCTTCTTTGGAATTTTATTGGCTTACATAATGGAATTTCTATCAATTAGAAAATATTCTTGTGGACTCCCATTTTTTAATGTTAAAACCATCCTCTTGATAATATCCCATGGGTCCATGTTGTGAGGTTTTTCAAAAAGGGGGTCAAACCCCTCCTTGAACTCTTTTCCAAGATAATCAATAATTTTTTAAGCCAATTTGAAGTTAAGACAAAGTTTCATCTATCCAATTAGGATCGTGAAATGTTTGAAACTATTATTGATGTTATTCTTGCATACATGGTTCACAAAATTGGGGTTTAGCCTTATAAACCTTGATAGAAAGATTACAAATGGTATCATGATACACCATTTTAGAATTAATAATCTCGCAAAGGCTACTCTTGCAGTAAAATTTAATAACTATGGCACACTTTTATATAGGAAATGACCAATAAAAATATAAATTTTTAACTTTGACCACCTAAAAGTGACATTTATTTATTAAGTTTTTAAATAATGTATACTAATGAAATGTAGAAATTTAGTTTTGCTTTGTTTATAATTTTTAAAATTAAAAAAGAAAATAAATGGATATATTTTTTATAAATTTAAGAGAAGAATTTCAATTGTTTTTTTTTTTGAAAAAAGTGAGGTTGATGGGATGCCACAAAAAAAGGAACAAATTTTTTATCTAACTTTTTCTATCCACATAGATGACTTGAATATCTAGTTCATGGAAAAATAATAATTTTTGAAAAATATTATTTTTTAATATTTTTTAAAGTTGAACTTAATCAAAACATCATAGATTTCATGGGACATCAACTTTTGTTTAATTTTTTTTATCATTAAAAAATACTCTCTTGGAGAGGATTCCTCCTCTAGTACATCGTATATTTAATAAATTTTTTAAATATGTTTTAATATTTTTATAATTTTTAATTAACCCTATCTTTGATTATAATAACCTACTTGCAATTAATTTTTTCAAAATCATAATAAAACTAATCAAAATATCAAAAACATGTATATTTAAATTTTAGACTCCAAACTCTATAAAAGGCTATTTTTAGATTTTCATGAAAGTATCCCTAGTTGGAGAAATATGGAATTGAATTTTATGTTTTGTTGCATTTGCCACAAAAGAGTGATTAGTTTGTCACATAGGTTGACATAGATAGTTTCAAATGAAAGGATTTTAGACAAAACCTTGAATGTAAATTTAATTTTCTTTGAGTTTTAAAACTTATATATATATAATAGATGTGAAATGGTTGTGCTTGAAACTATTTATGCCACATAGGTGCCAAGTAGTTTTAGGGTAAGTGCAAAAAGATGGGGGGCCAAAAAGGGTCTTAAGTGGCCACTTTTTTTTTTGAAATTAGGAAATACTGACCTTGGATGAGAAATTGAGGATAGTTACACTCAAAATTTTAAGATGCAACAAAAACAATTTAACTCTAAACTTTTTTTTTTTGAAAATGGTATAGATTAAGGGTTTCAAAAGAGGGAGCCACAAAAATTGGTGTTGTTTTTGTCAAAAAAACATAACATAGACTTTTGTGGCTCCCTCAAAAGGTTAACCTTTTTTTTTGGTATTTTTAAAATCACTTCGGTGAGAAATTAGGTAACAACATGTAGTTTATGCCCTATTTTTTTTATAATTTTTTACTAATTTTCAAAGTGGACATATCTTGAAAAACAGAATTTTGGCCGTGCCACCCCTATAAATTTTGAAAACTAATTGAAAATCATTTTTTTGAATATGTGTAGAGTGGAGTCTAGTTTCTAAAAATGTAATTTAATTTGAAATTTCAGTGAACGGTTAATTTATAACGAAAAAAATACAAAACACTGGTTTTTGCCAAAAAATGGACACACAAACAAAAGAAATAAAAGACGAAAGGCTTAACATTGTCAAAATGTGAAAAAATTACGGTTAGTTCTTTTGGAGGGAAGGATTCCAAAACAATAGAAACACAAATCTCGATATACATCCTAAAGTTACCATCTTCAATCTAGCCATCCACCATTATGAAGGAATCAATTTTCTCACTTATCAATTATAGGGTGTTTGTATTGCAATATTATATTGGGAGATCGTAAACATGGATCCAAATTGATATTTAGAAACTTTGAGGGAGATAGGGTTGAAGTTCAATGTCCACTCAATGGTGTAGAAGCCAACCGCCAACCCCATCCATCATTAAAGGTCCCTAAATCAAAATTTCTTGTTTTCTCTCACCCAAGGGGCAATCCACAAAGAAGAAACCTCTAGGAAATGATTTGATCTTGACATCATTACCCCAATTACACTTGCACATTTTTCACTTTTTCCTAGAAGTCTAGTTAAGTGTCCAGTTCATAAAAAAAGAACATTTATGTACATGCCCACAAAAGAATTATTTTTTTAGAATTCAAAAGGAAATTTTTGCAACTTACTGATCACCTTGGTAGCACTAGAATTTTGTTCACCTCGATCACCACCTTCATGGATTTTAAAACCCAAAAATGAACTCCTGGTCAAGTATATGTCCTCCCTAACTATAGAGCTTCTTTTTTTTAATCTCTTGGGAGTTCTAAAATCCAATCCTACTTTCCTCTTGAGCAACATTAGTATTTAACCCTACCCTAGAGGGGGGAATTTACTGACATTCTTCCCACCACTTGTCCTCTACGAATCTTCATCTTGACCAACCATTGGGTACAAACTTTGTATATTGACTTTGACTCACTTGCTTTGTCACCTATTCTAAGAAATATCTTTCCATCCTCCTTTTTCCCTTTTTTGGTAGCGAAACATTTTTATCTATTTATAACCTTATTATTACATTAAATATTCAATTGATAAAACATTGGGGTCAATGTAGAAACCCTTGTTCTAACTGATCTCTGAAACTGTTTGTCTTTTTGCTTGTTTTGAAGTTTTTTTTGGTTTTTTTGTGGTTTTTGCATGAATAAAGAAAATTGCGATTTTGAAAGGGAATGCTGAATAAATTCATATAAAATAATGCAACATCGGAAATGATAGAATCTATTGAATCTATTGATGGCAGACTATTTATTGATCTTCAGAATTGATTACAACAAAGATCCGATAACATGCAACAAAGAAAGAAACATTATTTTAATGAAAACCTGGTATTTGTAGCAGGATGAAAAGTACATGAAATGGTACGGCCTTCACATGAATCTACTTCTCCCTTTGTCTGTTGATCTCAAATGGCCCCAGATGCAACTGCGCCCCATTTGGTGAAGATAGAATGCCGGAAAGGAAGGCATTTTTCCCAAGACAAAAATTACGGCCCCTTTATGCTGGTACGGCTCTGCTATAAGATGGTACAACTATGACAGTAGCAATAAATTAAAAGTAGGCTCAATGTGCTTTGTCTGGAATTTGTGAAATAGGCGCCTAAGGAAATAGAACCCTTTTGAATGTATTCCCGGCCAAAAACCCTGAAGATAAATCAACTGTGAAGCTCTATGACAACCTCTGAATGAAGCTATCTCTCTGTCTGGCAATAAATCAGCTGGTATTTCACAGCCTCTGAATCACACACACTGAAGATTGCACGTTCTCCAATGCAAGTTGAAAACTGGAACCCTTGGCTCTGTTCTCAGAAGAAAGTCTTAGCAAAAATTTGATTTCAATCATAATGGCTCTATTTTCAATGAAAATTCTTTATAACCTCAAGAAGTCGACTTTTCCCCAAAAAGGCAATCATTTAAATAAAATTGGATTTTCACTTTTTAATTCTTCCAAAGTTGGACGCCTCTTTTTAATTAAAAGATTAATTAAAAATGGTCCCCTTTTCAATGATAGTCGACACCTTTAATATTCACTTAAGTTATAATATAAAATAATATTGGGTATGTGCAGGATCATCATGGAAAAAATAGGCCCTTAAGTGGCAAAAAAATCAGAAAAATTAGTGTTAGGCAACTTGATGTAAAAATTTGAATAAGTTATCTATATTATTTCAAAAATATGTAAGAATAGAATATGTAGAAAATTCAATTTAGTTTCTAAACTACTAGGTTTATTTAAAAATAAATAAAATCTATTTGGTGAAAATTTGAAATTTCAATGCAGTAGTATTTAAACTTCAGGGAAAAAATAAGAAGTAGGTGTCTGTCTGACCACCCTAATCATAACAAAATGATAATATTTTTTTATAAGATTTTATATATAAGTAGAGGACTCATGTCCGGATGTGATGCATATTTTTTTGTAATTTTTTTCCAAGTAAATAATTAATTATGAATTTTTTATTACAACTTTTAAAAAATATAAAACTTGTGTGTCGACCACCTTAACTTGGTCAAAAATCATGAAATTTAATTTTTTTTTTGTAATCCTATAGTATGTAAAGCATAGAATGTGATGCATGTTTTGGATTCAAAAAAGTGATACTTTTGAAAGTTATAGATGTTTTTCAATCAACCTATCGATTAGGACTTTAGTCGCAATTCTAATAGAAAATGAATAATAATTATTTATTAAATTCAAATTAAAGCATAATTTATATTGGTGGAAAGTTGATAATCTCCTCTAAAAACCCTTTTAGTTTCATCAATTTTGGGTAAAAAAAAGTCGTCAGCCACATACCCTACAAATACCCATAATATTGCCACTTTTTGGCCCATCATGATCCTACACATACCCTATTATAACTTATAATATAAGCTCCTGATAATTTATATTTAATTTAATAATTAAAATATTAATATCTCCCTCACAATGTGTCTGATTCACGAACCGTTTGAAGTTGGTGAATAAGTGAATGATTCTGCACATGACCAATCCATACTGCTAAAAATAGCAGGGGTTCCTCGCTGAGTGCCAAATACTGCTAAAAATAGCAATTCTGGCAAATGGTGTCCGAATGAGCCCGAACGAAAGCCAACTGGTAAAATTCTGACAACCAAAGCCAAGCCAAGCTCCATCAAGACCCTCTATCCATCCTATCAGCCTACGAGGGTCGCATAATAGGCTAATCATAAGCTCTGAGAGATGTCAATTGGAAGGGGACATGACAGTCAACCACACTATAAAAATTTATGGAGAGTTCACAAATCTAACTATGAAGAATTAACAAACACTATAAAGAGTAGAGATAATCCACATGGTTCATTAAACTAAATTGGTATTATAACATGTAAGTTTTATAATTTATAAGTATATTGTGAAGTTATCATGTGTGTTGATAAATTTTTATTTTCTTTATTTATCTATTATTAGTAATATAGGTTAGTAGTTTTAAACAAGCATCCAAATTCATATGATCGATGTTTATTCACTCAAACAACATTTTTTTAATATTTTAGTGAATGGTAATGTGTAGTATACTAATAGTGTGATGAATCATCTTATAATTTGTATCTTTCTTGTAGGATATTTAGCTGTGGAAGTTATTTGATAAGGCATGCCAACAATGCCATCTATCTTTGTGGCATCCACCTTGATCCCTCACTGAGATATAATGATCTCTAAAGTTAGTAAAAATTCATACATAAATTCCATTAAAATATTCATAGTTCCATGTTGGATGTCTAGGGAAAATAATAAAATGATCAAATGAAACCTATGTTTAAAATGTTTAAAGTTTTATTTGAATATTAAAGTAACTTTTAGGTGCATTTAATGAAGTTTTTACTTGATATGTTTCACATCAAGCTCTAGAATGTTATTATGTATATTTATGACCTATTATGACCAAGCAAATACTTTACCAAATATTTTAGTCATATGGAAAAGTTACATTGTTCATATTTATTTAAGAAATATGTCATTTTAAGATGTTATCTTTATATTTTGTATTCATATCATCATCTTTTGCTGTTATTAATCTCAAGTGTTTTAATTGGTTCAACTATGGGTTTTTTCTCCAATCTCAATCCTCTCTAATTATATCCAATTTTTTAGAGAACAACATATCCTTTACTATATTGAATTGTCAATTTAGATGAAGACAAGCTACATTTAGATTGATGATTAGTTATATATTTATGAGAAGTATGATCTTCTTGAGAATTCAAAGGTGATTAAAATAGTAAATTTAATGGTTACCTTGGATTTAGGGGGATTGTAATATTAAATTTTGATCACCTCTACAAAAATATTACTATAATAACTCAATTTGGAACCATTATCCACTAAGGATATTTCAACTATATTGGACCTCATGTTTCCACTATGCTTTGTTGTGTTTTCACTATTTTTCTTCATGTTTCCACTATGTTTCATCATGTTTTTGTTATGTTTCATTGTGTTTCCACTATGTTTCCTCATGTTTCCACTATGTTTCCTTATGTTTTCACTTTAGAGTAAGTGGAGGAATTGTTATGAAACTTTTTCTCGAGAGTGAAAGAAAGTTATTTTTTCATGAAATTACCCTTTAAAAATAAAAGACAACAAAACAAAGGATATTACATTCCTTTAGTCAAAATTAGAATTAATAAAGAGTGTTTGTATAAAATATTTTAAAATGGATGAAATAATTATATTTTTAAAGTAATTATTAAAAAGAAACCTTTGTGAAAGGATTTGATGGTTTAAAAACAGCCTCTTAAGGATTATATGAATAATTTATGTGAGATTTTGAAATTTCATACAAATAAATTAGGGAAGAAGGTGGTTTGGTGGGCTATATGAATTAGACGAGGGGCACAAAAAGTGTCCAACTCGAGGTACATAGTACACTTGAGATTGTCTTGGTCAAAGCTTTGGTGTGAGTAGGAACATGCTATATTTTTACATAGGTTTTCTAGAGTATTCCATAGCTATGAGGGCCAAGATCACTGAAATCTTCTTAGGGTGAGAGTGTCTTGTCTAGGTGCTTTGATTTTTAGATTAGTATCGAACTTGTTATTATTCAAAGATAATTAATAATTATAAATAAATTAAATGGAGTTGATTTAATTTAATTTTCAAAATATGTTATTCATTTCCTTTTGATAATATTCATCTTCTTATTTTAATATTCTTAGGTTACTTAATATTAATAACTAAGCATTTTTTGTATTTGTATCTAAGTTATGGATATAATTTATAATCTTTAAACTTAGATAATAACATTAATTGGTGTAGGAGCACACGGGTGCATAGGTGATCAACACCACCCAAAAATATTTTTTGGTTTGATTTCTAGTTTTTGGCTTGTTCTGGTTTGTGTTCTTTGGTATTTCTTAGGTTCATAGGACTTCAACGGCAACAAGAATGGAAAGAATCAACTTTCCTCAACAATGGTAGCATTAACTTCTTATTTAGCCCTTAATTGTACTCCCGTAGAGGTTATCCTATGGGGGTAAAAGCACAAACCTGTGTCGCACTTTATAAAGGAATCAATCAACAACAACAAAAATTCTGAACTTTGACCACATAAAAGTGGTCTTTATGTTTTGAATTTCAAAATGGTGTAAACTAATGAAATGTAGAACTTTTGATGTAGTTTATTCTTGTAATTTTTAAAATTTTAAAAAAAATTGTTTTCATTATGTTTTTATCAATTTAAGGAAAAATTTTGGAATGCTGAAAATTTCAGAAAAGAGTGACTTCATGGGTCGTCTAGAAACAAATTGAAAAAAAGCTTCATGTCTCCCTTTTTTTTCTCCAAATAGGTAACTTCAATATCTAGTACATGGGAAAAAAAATCACATTTTGATGTATATTTTTCTCATAATAACGTTTTAAAGTCAGACATGTCAGAATTTGACAGTTTTCACAGGTCGTCAATTTTTTTCATTGTTTTAATCATTTTCAAAAAACAAAATATACCCTTTTGAAGAAGACTCTCTCCTCTTGTGCCCCATATAAGATTTAAATTTTTTTAATAAGTTTTACTATCTTTTTTTAATTTCTAATCAGCCTCTTTTTTTAATTTTTAAAACCTACTTGCATTATTTTAAAAATAAAATATATTAAAACTAATCAAAATATTATAAAAATTATATATTTGGATTCTCCACTCCGAGCTCTACAAAAGGGAATTTATTTTTCTTGCAGAAAGATCATTTTGACTAGAGAAATACTTTGCCAAAGTTGAATGTTTCAGAAAATCTTGAAAAATAATGAGTTGGCTACCATGTAGGATGCCAACTAGACATTCTCGGCCGAGAGGGTTTCAACCTAGCATGTTTTGGCCGCAACATACTAGGTCAAAATGTCTTGATATTTCCAAGCCATAAATACCAGATATGCTCACTTTTTCCATGTTTTTGGCCAACCGTATTCGACCAAGTAACTTTCGGCCGAAAAATGTGCCTACCATGTCGATGCCACATGGTTTCGGCAAAAAGTGACTTAGCCTAATGTCTTTCAGTCGAAAATAGTTCACTCGGAACCATTTATTTGGCCAAAAGTGTGACACACTATTGTGCTTTTACCCATGGGTCCATGGTAATGCAGGGGTACCACTACCCCGCGATAGTTTGACTGAAAGCCATGATAATGCAGAGGCACCACCATCTTGCATCAGGGTATTTTGGAGAATGCAGTGATGCAGGATTTCATTAACCATAACCCCACATTCAACGTTATGACATGTTGCGATATTGCAGGTTGACCCACTATCCCGTTACATGGTTTCTAGTAGCTCGCAATAGTGTGGGGACCGCCACCCCATGGATAGGAGGTAGGTGGTTTGTGGTATTGTGGGTCAAAGTTTCGCAAGGCGATTAGAGGAAACTGCTATCCCACGACCATTACTAGGAGGTGTGGCAGGATTGTGATATGTAATGTAAGCCATAAATTTTCTCCAATGGAATAACAGAAATGCAACAATCATTTGGCGGGGAAACAAACAAGCATAATAAAAAAAAAGGAGGAAGGACATGTGGGAGAGATATGAGAATAGGCAGAATAGGAAGGGCGGTAGAACAAAGATGGAGGAAGGAATTAACAAAGGTTGTATTGGAGTAGGAAGATGCCTGCATGAAGGATAAGATCTATAAAAGGATGAGGCCATGATAGGCCAATTAGAATGTATTTTGTAAGAAAATAAATAAATTGAATTTGTGTTGCAGTATTTGATTGTATGAGTTGACGTATTTTTACTGTTAGTTTATTTTCATGAGTGGTTGTTGGGTAAAGTGAAGTACCCTCTTGCATCAATTGGTATTAGAGCAGGTTATCCTAAGTGTGGAGAGTATCCACCAGGATCTGTGGGAGTGAGTAATGATTGAGGGGTGCTCAAGAGGATTGTTGTGGGTGTGTGTGGAGTCCCAAATGATTGAGAGCTACATTCGTTGATTGACAAAGATGTCGCCACAAAGATGAAGACCCAGAATAGAGGCAGTGTTGGAACGGTTCTAAGACAAGCTAATGGAAGATATCAAAAATGATATCAGAAATGAAGTGAGACTGGCTACTAGTAATGCCAGAGATTCTGAGAATGAAGAAGAATCTAAAGAGAAAGAACAGGGAAGGGAAGAAGAAGGAGAAGAACGACCAGAGGATGCAAGAGAAGAGATATTTTTTAGAGCTCATTCAACAATAACAAAGCGCAGTAAAGTAGATGTGTCAAATTTCTCTAGAACATTAAATCTAGAAGAGTTAATTTATTGGATTGGAGAACTGGAGTACTCCGAAATGGAAGACATAAGAGACTCGCAGTGGGTGAAGATAGCCCAAATGAAATTGAAAGGGCATGTTGCACTATGGTGGAAAGGGTTGTAGAGAGAACGGGAAATGGATGATCCTTGGATAATAAGATGGAATCAAATGGTGACGAGATTGAAGAAAAATTTTATTCCTGCGGATTATGAGATGGATTTATTCAAGAAACTGCAGAATCTGAGGCAAAAGGACATGAGTGTAAAGGACTACACGGAGTCGAGTTTTTTAAATTGACCATTTGATCTAGAAGACATGAAATCGATAAAGAGAAGGTAGACAGGTATGTGAATGGCTTGCGGTTTAATATTCAATATGAGATAAGTATGTTGAAAATTACCATAGTTGAGGAAGCGTACCAATATGTGTTAAAGGCAGAGGAGAAATTAGTGAGGAGGCAAATGAGTAGTTCCAAAGGTTGGGGAAGATTTTCAACTAACAAGGGACAAGCGAGCAACAGTAAAGGGAAGCAAATTGAAGAAGAATTCAAGCCTATTAAGGAGGTAACTACTACAAGGTTATAGTAGATAGTGGTAGTATGGATAACTTAGTTTCTAAGGAGATGGTAGAAAAGTTAAGTTTGAAAAGGAGTAAGCATCCTAGTCCGTACAAAGTTTCTTGGTTGCAGAAGGAGCATGAAATGACTGTGAGTGAGCAATGTTTAGTTAATTTTTAGATTGTCTCTTATAGAGATGAGGTGTTGTGTGATGCGACACCTATGACTGCTTTTCATGTGTTATTGGGTAGGTTGTGGCAGTTTGACAGGGAAGCCATCTATGATGGTAGGAAGAATGTGTATACCATTTGGAAAGATGGACAAAATTTTGTGTTGAATTCTCTGAAGGAGAAGGAGAAACAAATGAAAGATTCTAGCACTATTGTTTGTTATAGTGTAGAGAAGCAAAACATAGAGGAAAAGGAACATGCTAAGTGGAGTGAGTTGCAGCCATTCAAAGGAAATATTTCTAGAGTGAAGATTAGATTGGAGTCCGATTTACCGTAGTAGCGCAATAAGGGAGTGAAAGATAATAGTTTAAAGGGGTGTGGTGGTCACAGACGTGGACCTATGGTAAGGAGTTGTTTTGAGAAATGGGATGACACCAATGGTGGTGGCTTGGGTGTTCGGGTTGAGCATAATAGCAGAAGAGTGAACGCTCCCATAGACAAGGAGCAATTGTGGATTAAAAACAAATATGGGATTACTGTCCCATGCATCTATCAATGTTCCTGAGTTTATCAACTCAAGGAACATTTCTCTAACCCGACGTGTCTAGTGCAAGAACACACAGGTGCATAGGCGATCAACACCACCCAAAAACATTTTTTGGTTTGATTTCTAGTTTTTGGTTTGTTCTGATTGGTGTTCTTTGGCATTTCTCAGGTTCATAGGACTTCAACGAAAACAAGAATGGCAAGAATCAACTCTCCTCAACAATGGTAGCATTAGCTTCTCATTTAGCCCTTAACCACACTCCTGCAGAAGTTATCTTATGGGTCCACAGTAACATGGGGGTATCGCTACCCCGCGACAGTTTGACTGGAAGCTCGTGGTAATGTGAAGGCAGTGCCATCTCGCAGTAGGGTATTTTGGAGAATTTGATGATGAGGGAGCTCATTAACTACAACCCCGCGGTCAACGTTATGACAGGTTGCGGTATCACGGGTTGACCCGCTATCCCGCGACATGGTGTCTGATAGACCGTGGTAGTGTGGGGACCGCCACCCACGGACAGGAGGTAGGTGGTATGTGGTATTGCAGGTCGAAGTTTGGTGGGGCAATTAGAGGCAACCGCTATCCCATGACCCTTACTAAGAGGTGTGACAGGACTAAGGTATGTTATGTAAGCCATAGATTTTGTCCAACGGAATAATGGAAATGCAACAGTCATTTTTTGGGGAAACAAACAAACCAACCAAGAAAAAGGAGGAAGGAGGGGAAGGAAGGACAAATGAGAGAGATCCAGGAGAATGGGCAGAACAGGAAGGGCAGTGGAATACAGACGAGGGAAGGAATTAACAAAGGTCGTATTAGAGTAGGAAGATGCCTGTGTGAAGGATAAGATATGTAAAAGGATGAGACCATGATTGGCCAATTGGAATGTATTTTTTAAGCAAAATAAATAAATTGAATTTGTGTTGCAGTATTTGATTGTATGAGTTGACATATTTTTCTATTAGTTTGTTTCTATGAGTGGTTGTTGGGTAGAGGGGATGACCCTTTTACATCATTAATCAAATAAAATTAATCCATCCAATTTAATACTCAGATAAAATTAGTATTACATTTTGGTATCATAGCTAAACATATATTACACCTAATACAACATAAAATTTTGATTAAGTATTAATAATAGATAATTAAAATTTTGAAAGTTACTCATGATGATAGTGACATAAAGGGATTGACTATTGAAGCCCTTTATCACAATTATCTTTAGAATAGTACGTGACCTCCCACCTTACATAGCTATCCTTGTACCATTATAGAATGTGTTAGACAGTGAAACATTCGATATAACAACATTGTTGAAATGCTCAATTCTCATTATACATTTTTTAGGAATAAGATCAAAGAGAAATACGTAATAAAATTAATACATAAATAGAATATAAAACAACACAAAATAAAATTCTTGCTTGTTTTTTGTTGCTCCAGTTTCTGGACTGATGTAATTTGATTATTTTTATCCAATTAAAAAAAAAAAAAAAATTCCATCAAAGTATGTGCTAATAAAAAGATAGACATTAGATTTTTGAAAGCAAAAAATCCAAAGTAATGGATAAATGGGCATCATTAGGGTTGAAAACATAATGTATAAAACATATAAGTTTCAAGTCTTTATTGTAGTGATATTTAGAGGAGGTTTGTAGTATAAGAGTTTCTTTAAGAAGAGTTATACGAACACTTGGATGACATACTCCTCATAACTTGAATACCATTTTTTTTTTAATTTACACATGATGTGCATATTAATAGGCATGATGTGCATGAAGGGAAATGCTTTTCTAGGAATAAAGGGGATATTGTTTATAGTCGTATGCTAGATTAAAAGAACATTATGTGTGATTAGGTTTTTAAAAGTTATGGCTAAAGCATGAGAGGTTGTAAGGAAGTAAATATAAGTCATTGTAAATTAAATGAATGGAATGGTAGAGAAATAAATGTATTATAGTTGTAGCAATGGTTGATAACCAATATAATAAAGTATGTATTCTCCATTAAATTTAAATGTTCAACTAGAAATAATTATTAAGAAAGGATTAAAATTTAAGAAATAAATTTAGTGTTAATATCAAAAGTATTTTAGGAATTGTTCAATATTTTCACTCTTTGAAAGGTTATTTTATTATCTTTTTTTAAAAACTCTTTGGTTTAAATATCACATGATTCTTTATATTTAAATGTTGACAATATTAACGTATTCTAACACAAATAATATTGTAAAAAAATCTTTTCGATTTATCAATAGTAAATATGCTCTTATTGAATTATGATCTTGATCAATTTTAATCATTTTCAAATGATATATAAATTCATTAGAGATAAATTTAAAATTAGGCCACAAAATGATGATATTTGGACTCATATATGTACTCCATGTAAGGCCCCACCTTGTGTGCGATTAATGCAACCCTAAAATTCTCAAGTGTGTTCTATTAATTGCTAGTGAGTTAGATTGGAAATGACAAACGAAGTACTTATGTATTGTCATCATAGGAATTGCATCAATAAACCCTAGGGTAAACTCTTACCCTTTAATATACTAAAAAGTGAATGTGTTTGAATAACAAAAGAGAATTGGTTATTGAATTTCAAATTACTCTAAGAAAGGGATAGTTAACCCTTGTATCTTATGACATGTTTTATACTTCAAAATTGCTATCATTTAAATAACTATGCTTTAAATATCTAACTTCTCAAAATGCATCGTATAGAATTATGATGATTTATTGGTGGTATTTAATAGTGATAATCTAGTCAACTAGAGCTAATGTGTTATGGAAAAAATGATTGTAAATTGGGGGACACATTACAATGGATTAGTTAATTAAACACAAAGATAAAAGATGATATTATATTAGGATTTAATTTGTATTTTTGAAAACTACACGTATAGATCTACAAACATATTCTTATTTTTAATTTTTAAATGTTAGTTACATGAGTAGGATTTGTGAAAATATCCTCTTTTTCAAATAATTTAGTGGGCACTTCCAATTGGAAAATTTGTGGCCCATATCTAATTTAGTTAGAATGAATCTAGCTTGACCATATGTTTGACAAAATTGGCTTTCAATTAGAAATATTTAAATTCGTTTGTGCTAATAATTCAACATGAAATGTTACATAGATTTAAAATTTCACCCCTAAATTTCCTATCAGTATATAAATTTTAAAGAGAGTTTAAATTGAAGGAAGTTTAGAAAATAAGATATCCTTTGATGTAATACAATGATAAGGGTCTAAATTATTATTTGTAATAAAATGGATGTACCTATATTATATAATTTAAATTTCTAACTTGATGAGATTTTATTTCAAGATTAGGTAAAACTTATTAAATGTAGGAAAATTGAGCACATTTGGATAACCTAAAAATATCCCAATATGGGGGATAGAAATTTCAAAACTAACCAATGGGCAACAAATAGCTAGTAATTTTTTCTTAACATGCAACATAAGGTTACAAGTGTTTTTTTTATGCGTTTGAATTTTATATGAAGAACTTGGGAGTGGATTTGAAAATTAATTGTAATGTCATGTGTGTAATATAGAGATATACCATAAAAATGGTGGTGTCACTTGAGTAGTTGGTCCTTTTTTAGCATCTTTATCATTTGTTGTAGATTATTTGGATACTATGGTGGCATGTATATTTTGGTGTGTTGGCCCATCACCATCATTGAACATTGACATTTTTAGTTGTAGAGAACCAATGAGATCATAGATTGTTGAGAAGGCCTTTTGAATGCCACACAAGAAGAAGAAGGAAGTTTGTTTTCAAAGTTTTGAGGATGTGAAGTATGTTATTATTAGAGGCACTAAACCACAACCTTCAATTGGAGCTTGTAAGAACATAATTAGTTGTGATAAATTATTCTATTTAATATGGTGATCATAATTTTGTGGGAAGCTTTTAAGTGCACAATTGGATTTTGGCATGATAATGGTTGTACTTGTGAATCTACCGCAAATATTTTTTATATTATGCCATGGTATAATAAAAAATAACAGTTGATTCTTGGCATGATGCATATGCTTATGGGAAATTTTGTTGGTTACAAACAAATGATCTTCTATTATGAAGATGTAAATCATGGTGCCATAGGAAGTTCTTATAGTATACTATGTTCATGCAATGAGAATGCCATGGCTATGATTTGTAATTAATATTATAGTGTTGAGTAAAATGATCATTTTTTCTTGTAGAGTGATGCACTTAGATATTATTCTAACACTTATTATTATGACCAAGCAAATACTTTACCAAATATTATAGTCATATGGAAAAGTTACATTGTTCATAATTATTTAAGAAATATGTCATTTTAACATGTTATCTTTATATTTTGTATTCATATCATCATCTTTTGATGTTATTAATCTCAAGTGTCTTAATTGGTTCAACTATGGGTTTTTTCTCCAATCTCAATCCTCTCTAATTATATCCAATTTTTTGGAGAACAACATATCCTTTACTATATTGAATTTTCAATTTAGATGAAGACAAGCTACATTTAAATTGATGATTAGTTATATATTTATGAGAAGTATGATCTTCTTGAGAATTCAAAGGTGATTAAAATAGTAAATTTAATGGTTACCTTGGATTTAGGGGGATTGTAATATTAAATTTTGATCACCTCTACAAAAATATTACTATAATAACTCAATTTGGAACCATTATCCACTAAGGATATTTCAACTATATTGGACCTCATGTTTCCACTATGCTTTGTTGTGTTTTCACTATTTTTCTTCATGTTTCCACTATGTTTCATCATGTTTTTGTTATGTTTCATTATGTTTCCTCATGTTTCCACTATGTTTCCTTATGTTTTCACTTTAGAGTAAGTGGAGGAATTGTTATGAAACTTTTTCTCGAGAGTGAAAGAAAGTTATTTTTTCATGAAATTACCCTTTAAAAATAAAAGGAAGACAACAAAACAAAGGATATTACATTCCTTTAGTCAAAATTAGAATTAATAAAGAGTGTTTGTATAAAATATTTTAAAATGGATGAAATAATTATATTTTTAAAATAATTATTAAAAAGAAACGTTTGTGAAAGGATTTGATGGTTTAAAAACTGCCTCTTAAGGATTATATGAATAATTTATGTGAGATTTTGAAATTTCATACAAATAAATTAGGGAAGAAGATGGTTTGGTGGGCTATATGAATTAGACAAGGGGCACAAAAAGTGTCCAACTCGAGGTACATAGTACACTTGAGATTGTCTTGGTCGAACCTTTGGTGTGAGTAGGAACATGCTATATTTTTACATAGGTTTTCTAGAGTATTCCATAGCTATGAGGGCCAAGATCACTGAAATCTTCTTAGGGTGAGAGTGTCTTGTCTAGGTGCTTTGATTTTTAGATTAGTATCGAACTTGTTATCATTCAAAGATACTTATAATTATAAATAAATGAAATGGAGTTGATTTAATTTAATTTTCAAAATATGTTATTCATTTCCTTTTGATAATATTCATCTTCTTATTTTAATATTCTTAGGTTACTTAATATCAATAACTAAGCATTTTTTGTATTTGTATCTAAGTTATGGATATAATTTATAATCTTTAAACTTAGATAATAACATTAATTGGTGTAGGAGCACACGGGTGCATAGGTGATCAACACCACCCAAAAATATTTTTTGGTTTGATTTCTAGTTTTTGGTTTGTTCTGGTTTGTGTTCTTTGGTATTTCTTAGGTTCATAGGACTTCAACAGCAACAAGAATGGAAAGAATCAACTTTCCTCAACAATGGTAGCATTAGCTTCTTATTTAGCCCTTAATTGTACTCCCATAGAGGTTATCCTATGGGGGTAAAATCACAAACCTGTGTCACACTTTATAAAGGAATCAATCAACAACAACAAAAATTTTGAACTTCGACCACATAAAAGTGGTCTTTATGTTTTGAATTTCAAAATGGTGTAAACTAATGAAATGTAGAATTTTTGATGTAGTTTATTCCTGTAATTTTTAAAATTTTAAAAAAAATTGTTTTCATTATGTTTTATCAATTTAAGAAAAAATTTTGGAATGCTGAAAATTTCAGAAAAGAGTGACTTCATGGGCCGTCAAGAAACAAATTGAAAAAAAACTTCATGTCTCCCTTTTTTTTTCTCTAAATAGGTAACTTCAATATCTAGTACATGGAAAAAAAAAATCACATTTTGATGTATTTTTTTCTCATAATAACGTTTTAAAGTTAGGCATAGTAGAATTTGACAGTTTTCATAGGTTGACAACTATTTTCTTTTTTTTTAATCATTTTCAAAAAACAAAATATACCCTTTTGAAGAAGACTCTCTCCTCTTGTGCCCTATATAAGATTTAATTTTTTTTAATAAGTTTTACTTCTTCTTTTTTAATTTTTAAAACCTACTTGCATTATTTTAAAAATAAAATATATTAAAACTAATCAAAATATTATAAAAATTATATATTTGGATTCTCCATTCTAAGCTCTACAAAAGGGAATTTAATTTTTTTGTAGTTCAAAGATCATTTTGACTAGAGAAATACTTTTCCAAAGTTGAATGTTTCAAAAAAAATTGAAAAATGATATGTTGGCTACCATGTAGGATGCCAACTAGACATTCTCGGTCGAGAGGGTTTCGGCCTAGCACATTTTGGACGAAACATACTCGATCGAAAATGACTTGATATTTCCAAGCCATAAATACCAGATATGCTCACTTTTTCCATGTTTTTGGCCAACCGTATTCGACCGAGTAACTTTAGGTTGAAAAATGTGCCTACCATGTCGATGCCACATGGTTTCGGCAAAAAGCGACTTAGCCTAATGTCTTTTAGTCAAAAATAGTTCACTCGGAACCATTTATTTGGCCAAAAGTGTGACACACTATTGTGCTTTTACCCATGGGTCCATGGTAACGCAAGGGTACCGCTACCCTGCGATAGTTTGACTGGAAGCCACAATAATGCAGAGGCACCACCATCCCGCGTTAGGGTATTTTGGAGAATGCAGTGATGTAGGATTTCATTAACTGCAACCCCATAGTCAATGTTATGATAGGTTGCAATATTGCTGGTTGACCCACTATCCCGCTACATGGTGTCTAGTAGCCCGCAATAGTGTGGGGACTGCCACCCCATGGATAGGAGGTAGGTGGTTTGTGGTATTGTGGTTCAAAGTTTGGCAGGGCGATTAGAGGAAACTATTATCCCACGACCATTACTAGGAGGTGTGGCAGGATTGCGGTATGTAATGTAAGCCGTAGATTTTCTCCAATGGAATAACAGAAATACAACAATCATTTGGCGAGGAAACAAACGAGCAGACTAAAAGAAAAGGAGGAAGGAGGGGAAGGAAGGACATGTGGGAGAGATCTGAGAATGGGAAGAATAGGAAGGGCGGTGAAACAAAGATGGAGGAAGGAATTAACAAAGGTTGTATTGGAGTAGGAAGATGCCTGCATGAAGGATAAGATCTATAAAAGGATGAGGCCATGATAGGCCAATTGGAATTTGTATTTTGTAAGAAAATAAATAAATTGAATTTGTGTTGCAGTATTTGATTATATGAATTGACGTATTTTTACTGTTAGTTTATTTTCATGAGTGGTTGTTGGGTAAAGCAAAGTACCCTCTTGCATCAATTGGTATTAGAGTAGGTTATCCTGAGTGTGGAGAGTATCCACCAGGATCTGTGGGAGTTAGTAATGGTTGAGGAGTGCTCAAGAGGATTGTTGTGGGTGTGTGTGGAGTCCCAAATGATTGAGAGCTAAATTCATTGATTGACAAAGATGTCGCCACAAAGATGAAGACCCAGAATAGAGGCAGTGTTGGAACGGTTCTGAGACAAGCTAATGGAAGATATTAGAAATGAAGTGAGACCGGCTACTAGTAATGCCAAAGATTTCGAGAATGAAGAAGAATCTAAAGAGGAAGAATAGGGAAGGGAAGAAGAAGAAGAAGAAGAAGAAGAAGAAGAAGAAGAAGAAGAAGAAGAAGAAGAAGAAGAAGAAGGAGAAGAACGACCAGAGGATGCAGAAGAAGAGATATTTTTGAGAGCTCTTTCAAGAATAACAAAGAGCAGTAAAGTAGATGTGTCAAATTTCTCTAGAACATTAAATCTAGAAGAGTTAATTTATTGGATTGGAGAACTGGAGTACTCTGAAATGGAGGACATAAGAGATTCACAGTGGGTGAAGATAGCCCAAATGAAATTGAAAGGGCATGTTGCACTATCATGGAAAGGGTTGTAGAGAGAACGAGAAATGGATGATCCTCGAATAATAAGATGGAGTAAAATGGTGACGAGATTGAAGAAAAAGTTTATTCCTGGGGATTATGAGATGGATTTATTCAAGAAACTGTAGAATATGAGGCAAAAGGACATGAGTGTAAAGGACTACACGGAGGAGTTTTTTAAATTGACCATTTGATCTAGAAGACATGAAATCGATAGAGAGAAGGTAGACAGGTATGTGAATGGCTTGCAGTTTAATATTCAATATGAGATGAGTATGTTGAAAATTACCATAGTTGAGGAAGCGTACCAATACATGTGTTAAAGGCATAGGAGAAATTAGTGAGGAGACAAATGAGTAGTTCCAAAGGTTGGGGAAGATTTGCAACTAACAAGGGACAAGCGAGCAATAGTAAAGGGAAGCAGATTGAAGAAGAATTCAAGCCTATTAAGGAGGTAATTGCTACAAGGTTATAGTAGATAGTGGTAGTATGGATAACTTAGTTTCTGAGGAGATGGTAGAAAAGTTAAGTTTGAAAAGGAGTAAGCATCCTAGTCCATACAAAGTTTCTTGGTTGCAGAAGGAGCATGAAATGACTGTGAGTGAGAAATGTTTAGTTAATTTTTAGATTGGCTCTTATAGAGATGAGGTGTTGTGTGATGTGATACCTATGAATTCTTTTCATGTGTTATTGGGTAGGTTGTGGCAGTTTGACAGGGAAGCCATCTATGATGGTAGGAAGAATGTGTATACCATTTAGAAAGATGGACAAAATTTTGTGTTGAATTCTCTGAAGGAGAAGGAGAAACAAATGAAAGATTCTAGCACTATTGTTTGTTATAGTGTAGAGAAGCAAAAAATAGAGGAAAAGGAACATGCTAAGTGGAGTGAGTTACAAGCATTCAAAGGAAATATTTCTAGAGTGAAGATTAGATTGGAGTTTGATTTACCACAGTAGCGCAATAAGGGAGTGAAAGATAATAGTTTAAAGGGGTGTGGTGGTCACAGACGTGGACCTATGATAAGGAGTTGTTTGGAGAAATGGGATGAAACCAATGGTGGTGGCTTGGGTGTTGAGGTTGAGCAGAATAGTAGAAGAGGGAAGGCTCCCATAGACAAGGAGCAATTGTGGATTAAAAACAAATATGGGATTATTGTCCCATGCATCTATCAATGTTCCTAAGGTTATCAACTCAAGGAGAATTTCTCTAACCTGGCGTGTCTGTTGCAAGAGCACATAGGTGCATAGGCGATCAACACCACCCAAAAACATTTTTTGGTTTGATTTCTAGTTTTTTGTTTGTTCTGGTTGGTGTTTTTTGGCATTTCTCAGGTTCATAGGACTTCGACGGAAACAAGAATGGAAAGAATCAACTTTCCTCAACAATGGTAGCATTAACTTCTCATTTAGCCCTTAACCACACTCCTGCAGAGGTTATCTTATGGGTCCACGATAACATGGGGGTACCGCCACCCTGCGAAAGTTTGACTGGAAGCCCGTGGTAATGCAAAGGTAGTGTCGTCCCGCAGTAGGGTATTTTGGAGAATTTGATGATGAGGGAGCTCATTAACTGCAACCCCGTGGTCAACATTATGACGGGTTGCGGTATCACGGGTTGACCTGCTATCCCACGACATGGTGCCTGATAGACTGTGGTAGTGTGGGGACTGCCATCCACGGACAGGAGGTAGGTGGTATGTGGTATTGCAGGTCAAAGTTTGGTGGGGCAATTAGAGGCAACCGTTATCCCATGACCCTTACTAAGAGGTGTGGTAGGACTAAGGTATGTTATGTAAGCCATAGATTTTGTTCAACAGAATAATGGAAATGCAACAGTCATTTGGTGGGGAAACAAATGAACCAACCAAAAAAAAGGAGGAAAGAGGGGAAGGAAGGACAAATGAGAGAGATCCAGGAGAATGGGCAGAACAGGAAGGGTGGTGGAATAGAGACGAGGGAAGGAATTAACAAAGGTCGTATTAGAGTAGGAAGATGCTTGTGTGAAGGATAAGATATGTAAAAGGATGAGACCATGATTGGTCAATTGGAATGTATTTTTTAAGCAAAATAAATAAATTGAATTTGTGTTGCAGTATTTGATTGTATGAGTTGACATATTTTTTGTTAGTTTATTTCTGTGAGTGGTTGTTGGGTAGAGGGGATGACCCTTTTACATCATTAATCAAATAAAATTAAATCCATCCAATTTAATACTCAAATAAAATTAGTATTACATTTTGGTATCATAGCTAAACATATATTACACCTAATACAACATAAAATTTTGATTAAGTAATAATAATAGATAATTAAAAATTTGAAAGTTACTTATGATGATAGTGACATAAAGGGATTGACTATTGAAGCCCTTTATCACAATTATCTTTAGAATAGTACGTGACCTCCCACCTTACATAGCTATCCTTGTACCATTATAGAATGTGTTAGACAGTGAAACATTCGATATAACGACATTGTTGAAATGCTCAATTCTCATTATACATTTTTTAGGAATAAGATCAAAGAGAAATACATAATAAAATTAATACATAAATAGAATATAAAACAACACAAAATAAAAAGACATAAATATACATAGTTCACCCAATATGAGCTACGTCCATGGGGAAACAACTAGTCCTTTATTCTATCCAACAAAATGAAGGGATGCAACCTATAACACATTCATTGTAACTTCATCTTCACTCTATCATAGTCTCCACACACAAAACAATACAATCTACAGCCATAATATAATTCCATCGTATAAAGAATGGTTGCCTTTTAGGACAAGAAAAATCAGCATAACCTCTACCATTAGATTTATGATTTGATGATGAATGACCTAAATTTACAATGAAAAATTATATATAAAATATGTCTTTCAAGATCACTAGCCCCAAACCTCTGTTGGGATGTGCAATCCCCAGAAGGATGGGCCTGTGGACCCTATAAGGGGTACCCCCTTGAACCCCGCACTAAAATGAACTTCAAAACCAATAAAATCAGACTCCAAAACCAACAGGATTCAAATACACTCTATAATTATACACATAAATTTACTCTTATACTTTTATCTTACCATATTCTATTAACTTATAGAATTCTATATATCATTGCACATTCCTCTATAATTTAGAATGGAGCATCTATTGTTCCTTAATAGACAAATAGATCAAACGATATATATCTTGGATCTTTGGATCCTAAAGAGATTCCTGTGAAGCCATGTGATTTGTGGAATTTTCGATAAAATATTTTGAGATTGTTAGGCTCCAAGTGAAGCCCCTTCGTGGATTCATTTAAAACCCACTAGAACTTTCCCATCTATAGCAATGCCTCAACTTTACTAGAATAAGAAGGCATAAGATCCTTTGTTGTTGCGTATGGAGTTATTTTTTAAAAATCTCCCTGCGCTTTTTCCTCTAGTATGGTCTTGGAAAACTGCTCTGTTAGGCCTTTCCACGCACCTCAACATCATTTCACAGACCTTCAGGCATATTATCTTGAAAAACATTTGGAAATTCCGCTGTCTTGCTGCCTTCTCCCACACTTTTTATTCCATTCAATTAGAAGCTTTGATCATTTGTGCGAATCTCTCACCCCATTTGCTCCTTTTAAAGCATGCCCTCCAATCCAAACCAGACTTGTCCATTGTGCTGGGAGAGGTACAAAAGCAATTTGATGTCTTTGAAGCCAAAATATCTGGTGATGGTGATCGCAGGTTTGATGACAGTGAATTTTCCAGTGATGCTAATCTTCAATGGTGCTGACGATGCTGCTGAGGAATTTGTTTTGGTGGAGAAGTTTGGTTGCTATCTTGTCTTTTGGAGTCCTTCACTACTTCCAGTTGGGTTTATGGCTTTTATTTGCTGCTGTTATTGTAGCCACTTATCCCTTCATTGTGCTTACCTTGTACAGTTGCTATGAATTGCTGAGTATGGAGGTTGCTTTTATATTGGTCAATCTACTTACAGCTGGATTTTGGAGAGTATTTTATGTCTGTTTCAGCTTGCATATTTTGTTTTTGAACTTTTGTGTTTCCTTTTCTATGTCTACTGCTGTTTGAGTTGGTGTTGAAGAGCTCTTTATGAGCTGCTGGTTTTGTCTTGCTTGTTTTTTGCTGCTCCAGTTTCTGGACTGATGCAATTTGATTATTTTTATCCAATAAAAAAAATAAAAAAATCCATCAAAGTATGTGCTAATAAAAAGATAGACATTAAATTTTTGAAAGCAAAAAATCCAAAGTAATGGATAAACGGGCATCATTAGGGTTGAAAACATAATGTATAAAACATATAAGTTTCAAGTCTTTATTGTAGTGATATTTAGAGGAGATTTGTCGTATTAAGAGTTTCTTTAAGAAGAGTTATACGAACACTTGGATGACATACTCCTCATAACTTGAATACCATTTTTTTTAAATTTACACATGATGTGCATATTAATAGGCATGATGTGCATGAAGGGAAATGCTTTTCTAGGAATAAAGGGGATATTGTTTATAGTCGTATGCTAGATTAAAAGAACATTATGTGTGATTAGGTTTTTAAAAGTTATGGCTAAAGCATGAGAGGTTGTAAGGAAGTAAATATAAGTCATTGCAAATTAAATGAATGGAATGGTAGAGAAATAAATGTATTATAGTTGTATCAATGGTTGATAACCAATACAATAAAGTATGTATTTTCTATTAAATTTAAATGTTTAACTAGAAATAATTATTAAGAAAGGTTTAAAATTTAAGAAATAAATTTAGTGTTAATATCAAAAGTATTTTAGGAATTGTTCAATATTCTCACTTTTTGAAAGTTTATTTTATTATTATTTTTTTTAAACTCTTTGGTTTAAATATCGCATGATTCTTCATATTTAAATGTTGACAATATTAACGTATTCTAACACAAATAATATTGTAAAAAATTATTTTCGATTTATCAATAGTAAATATGCTCTTATTAAATTATGATCTTGATCAATTTTAATCGTTTTCAAA
This sequence comes from Sequoia sempervirens, assembly GCA_007258455.2. NCBI lineage: Eukaryota > Viridiplantae > Streptophyta > Pinopsida > Cupressales > Cupressaceae > Sequoia > Sequoia sempervirens. The sequence goes on from VDFB02043004.1 coordinate 191,982, forward strand.
TGATATATAAATTCATTAGAGATAAATTTAAAATTAAGCCACAAAATGATGATATTTGGACTCATATATGTACTCCATGTAAGGCCCCACCTTGTGTGCGATTAATGCAACCCTAAAATTCAAGTGTGTTCTATTAATTGCTAGTGAGTTAGATTGGAAATGATAAATGAAGTACTTATGTGTTGTCATCATAGGAATTGCATCAATAAACCCTAGGGTAAACTCTTACCCTTTAATATACTAAAAAGTGAATGTGTTTGAATAACAAAAGGGAATTGGTTATTGAATTTCAAATTACTCTAAGAAAGGGATAGTTAACCCTTGTATCTTATGACATGTTTTATACTTGAGAATTGCTATCATTTAAATAACTATGCTTTAAATATCTAACTTCTCAAAATGCATTGTATAGAATTATGATGATTTATTGGTGGTATTTAATAGTGATTATCTAGTCAACTAGAGCTAATGTGTTATGGAAAAAATGATTGTAAATTGGGGGACACATTACAATGGATTAGTTAATTAAACACAAAGATAAAAGATGATATTATATTAGGATTTAATTTGTATTTTTGAAAACTACACGTATAGATCTACAAACATATTCTTATTTTTAATTTTTAAATGTTAGTTACATGAGTAGGATTTGTGAAAATATCCTCTTTTTCAAATAATTTAGTGGGCACTTCCAATTGGAAAATTTGTGGCCCATATCTAATTTAGTTAGAATGAATCTAGCTAGACCATATGTTTGACAAAATTGGCTTTCAATTAGAAATATTTAAATTTGTTTGTGCTAATAATTCAACATGAAATGTTACATAGATTTAAAATTTCACCCCTAAATTTCCTATCAGTATATAAATTTTAAAGAGAGAGTTTGAATTGAAGGAAGTTTAGAAAATAAAATATCCTTTGATGCAATACAATGATAAGGGTCCAAATTATTGTTTGTAATAAAATGGATGTACCTATATTATATAATTTAAATTTCTAACTTGATGAGATTTTATTTCAAGATTAGGTAAAACTTATTATATGTAGGAAAATTGAACACATTTGGATAACCTAAAAATATCCCAATATGGGGGATAGAAATTTCAAAACTAGCCAATGGGCAACAAATAGCTAGTAATTTTTTCTTAACATGCAACATAAGGTTACAAGTGTTTTTTTATGCGTTTGAATTTTATATGAAGAACTTGGGAGTGGATTTGCAAATTAATTGTAATGTCATGTGTGTAATATAGAGATATACCATAAAAATGGTGGTGTCACTTGAGTAGTTGGTCCCTTTTTAGCATCTTTATCATTTGTTGTAGATTATTTGGATATTATGGTGGCATGTATATTTTGGTATGTTGGCCCATCACCATCATTGAACATTGACATTTTTAGTTGTAGAGAGCCAATGAGATCATAGATTGTTGAGAAGGCCTTTTGAATGCCACACAAGAAGAAGAAGGAAGTTTGTCTTCAAAGTTTTGAGGATGTGAAGTATGTTATTATTAGAGGCACTAAACCACAACCTTCAATTGGAGCTTGTAAGAACATAATTAGTTGTGATAAATTATTCTATTTAATATGGTGATCATAATTTTGTGGGAAGCTTTTAAGTGCACAATTGGATTTTGGCATGACAATGGTTGTACTTGTGAATCTACCACAAATATTTTTTATATTATGCCATGGTATAATAAAAAATAATAGTTGATTCTTGGCATGATGCATATGCTTATGGGAAATTTTGTTGGTTACAAACAAATGATCTTCTATTATGAAGATGTAAATCATGGTGCGATAGGAAGTTCTTATAGTATACTATGTTCATGCAATGAGAATGCCATGGCTACAATTTGTAATTAATATTATAGTGTTGAGTAAAATGATCATTTTTTCTTGTAGAGTGATGCACTTAGAAATTATTGTAACACTTAGATTTGATTATATAAGTAGTTATTATTGCTATACATAATGAGGTAAGATTGAATATATCTTGGTTGTAGGACTTAAAGTGTTAGAATGGCTTAAATCACTCATTAATTTTAGATAGAAAGATTGAGAACCCTTCACTTTAGAGTGAACATGGGTTTTTTCAACATGGACCTAATTGGGTGATTGTTAAAAGTGTTTGTCAAATTGATTTAGAGTACCATAAACAGAGGAACAATATCATACCCCACTCTTCAAGAGAACCACCCAATGAAGAATGAAACTTGATAGCTATAGACCTCACCTATTTTTTAAATAGTCTTTTTTTTTTGTCTTCTTATATATGGGTCGAAGACTATGGAAAAGTTAGTTCTAAGGATATGTTTGAAAAATATAGGGCTTGATTAATGGCTAGGGAGTAATTCCATGTTTGTGAGAATGAATATTGGTGAGATCTTCTGTCATGTTGAGAAGATTAATCTTTCAAATTCTTTGATAAGTTATTAACATGTTTGAGCTTGGGGTTGAATAGTTAGATATGGAAACAAATTTCTCTATATGGGGATTTGGAGGGGAATATATTGCTATGTATGTAGGGATATGATGATATTATAATGTATTTAGATGGATGAAGATGCCAACATGTGGCACACATTCCTTAAGTTAGCTATATTGGATCATAAATTATATTAGGTAATTATGAGGCCTACATGGGTTTAGTGTTTTACCACTCCTTTATGTTGTTAGGAGGAGGTATATTTAAAAAAGGAGAATATTATTGTAAGCATATGTTAACAGTTTGAATTGTGTTTGGGATATCTTGAAGATATGGCATGGAATGGCTTCTTCCATAATGAGTGAAATAGACGATTCTTAAAGTTGTATGACATTTTTAGAGAATAACTCTTGTATTTTTTGTTGTACAAGTCTTCTACACTTGCAACTTAGAAGCTTCATCATTCCAAAAACTTCTAACACTTTGAAATTTTTTATTCCTAAGAACTTGTTTATTATATAATATTAAAAAATTGACCTATCATAACCTTCCGAGAGTAATAAAGTTATGTTTGATTATTTAAAAATTGATATTTTAATATGTCTAAGAAGATGATTCACTGAAAATTTCAACATGTCCATCTCAATTATTTAAGTCATTTTGAATAATTTAATTACAACAAACATATTATTTAAGTCATTTTGAATAATTTGATTACAACAAACATATTATTTAAGTCATTTTGAATAATTTGATTACAACAAATATGATCTTGATTCTACTTGAATGTATATTTCAATGGCTTTCTTGATATTTTAAGAATGTATATTTCAATGACTTTCTCGTAAATGAGTAAGATAAAAAATTCGAAAAAAATAAATGCCTATTCTGAACCAGACAATTTTTATCCATACTTTTTTTAAATGTATATTTCAATGACTTTCTTGATATTTAAAGGCCACGAAAAATGTTTAGCCTGTGCTTTTTTTATTGTCAAATTTTCCAAAATATCAGCCTTTTTTGGACATTGACGTTCCTTAAAGTCGTCAAATTTTGCAAACCTCACAGTCGCTTGGAGTGAATCCCATAGAATAGTAGTTTCATTTTTCCAAACCTGTAAGTCGCGTGGAGGATTGAATTCCATAGAATAGTAGTTTGATTTTCTGTCATTTTTTCCAAAATATCTTCGACATTGACATTCATTAAAGTGACTACTCTGAGAAGAGGTTACTTCAGTGAGGTACTGCGCTTGAATTTTTCTGAGAGAAAAACAAGTCTGTCTACTTTGAAACTTCATTTGTACAAACAATTTCCACAATGCTTTGTCAGAGGCCAGTAAAAATGTTTGGCCCACAACTTTCCAGCGTTTGATTTTTCTTCTGCCAATTATTCCAAATTGACGTCCATTAAAGTGGCTGAAATTTCCAAATCTATAAGTCGCGTGGAGGATTGAACTTTCTTAAGAAGATGGGGGACAACCACAAGTAGCATTTGCAAGGCCTATAGTTGTGAAAAAGAACATTCAGGTACCATTTCTAATCATTCCATCAAGGTTTTAGAGACTTAACCTCAATTTTATAAAGAATCTACGAAGATATAACATCAATAACAAACTGAAAGTTTTATTGGTTTTGAGTATCCAATCTAAACTTTAATCTAAATTCAAGTGAAGAAAGAAAGTTATCGGTGACTCTATAGATAAAATAAGCAGCATACAAATACCTTGCTTAAAGAACTTCAAGGTATGCAACCAAGGCATTTTGGGAACTGGAGACCACTAGGATAGATTGCTAGTTGATAAAGAGATTAGGATGGAATTCATTGCTTATCCAACAAAGCCATGGTTTGATAGCCTCTCATGCTTTATAAATACTCTCAATGAAAAAGTTCCCTAAACCTTCATAGTCATGTCTCACATGGTGAGAAGATTACCAAAATCAAGGCCCTTTTCAAGTTGGATGGCCAATTGGCACTCAAGAACTAATACAATGTTTAACTAAAATTTTCTAAGCCTCGCTGCCTTCTAAATCTCTAATGATCCATTTAGCACAATGGACAATATCTTATTTATAAATTTAGAGAAAACCTAAACCTCTAGAGTCCTGAGATAGGTAATAGAAATCCCAAGCCACATGGTTAAAAGCATGTTTTCCTTCACTATTGGCTCAAAGAAAATCTCTGAGGAGCTTCTCAATGTGGAGGTAAGAAAATATGGAAGACAACCAATAAGAAGAGTCTAACTCTTTAGAAAAAATCTAGAACTTGCAAGCTAGGGGAAGAGGTTTGGTAATCCAATAATTGAGTTTTTTCTCTATTCTATCAATCACAACATGCTATAACCTGGAGGGCAAGGCCTAAAAAGTGAAATGTATGCCCAAAAAATGAAACACTTCCCCACATGACTAATCCACTTCCAACCAAATTGGTCAAGCCACTAATGATGAAGGCGGAATGAATACCAATAGCATTAAGCATTTTTCCATTGAATATTTGAATCATAAGCTTGTAGAAGATGTCCAAGCATTAGAGAGCTTGAGTGACATTATCTTCCTTAATAATAGTGAGGAAAGAATCATCCATTGCCTAATTACTACAATAAATTGGAAAGATATATCCCCTTTCCTAGGGATTGAGAGATCACATTTGTAAGAGATATCTAAATCCTTTAACAATAAGAGCATAAAGAGTTAGAGCTAGAGGAAAACTTTGAAAAATGCACATATGAAACCCAAAAAGTGAAGATTGCTAGGAAGGAATCATGATACAAGTAGAGGCATCTGCAAAAGGAACTTCCACAAAGTGAATGAAATGGGGCCTAAAACCAAGCACTCAAAGAATGACAAGGATGAACAACCACTCAATGCAATCATAGACCTTGGAAAAGCCAATCTTGAGGAAGATGCTAGATTGATGGAAGTAGTGAGCCTATTGCATGCCTTCCCATACAAAAATAATATTTTCCAAGATAAATCTAAATTTAATGAATCTCATATGTTTAGAACAAACAAGTTAGAGGACCATAGACTACAACTTGAGAGCCAAATCTTTGACAATGATCTTGTAGGAGGTATTCAAAAAATTAATTGGCCTCTACTTGCATATTTCCTTAGGCTCACCATTTTTAGGTATGAATTTAACATTTCCTTTGTTAATTAGCTTTCCTAGAGATTTGGAATAAAAATTAATTAATTTAAACCTTATGGGGGTCATTGTCAATAGTATTCCAAAGGGACTTGGTTTAATTAGGATAATCACTTGACAATTAATTAATAATTAATTAATTATTAAGTCCCTTATTACTTTAATTATTTAAGCTAAAATTAGGAGTATTTTTTTATTAATTAGATTGGGCTAAATATAGGTCAAGTTGTCTCATTGCATGAGATTAAGACACTTGTCGTGCAATCTAATGTAATCCTCGTCTAGGGTTTGTTTTTTTATGCTTTTATAAGCATGCACATTCATTGTAATCATCAGTCCATGTAACAAAAATTCATTCAAAACTCAATTGCAATTGCAGGTTAATCTCAAATATTAGATGCTTGTGTGATACTTGTGTGGATTCAATATTTTCTCTCTTGATTGCATAGCAAATCAATTGCTTTGATCTCTCATTTGTGATAGGTGTTTTGGTTGCAAAGGATCACTAGGAGATGTGGGGTTCACTATCAACTCCAACATGGTATTAGAGCACCAAATTTGTAACATCGTATCCAAATTTTGAGAGATCTGGCCTTGAGAGAAAAATCGACTCATCCTAAGGCAAAATAGGCATCACTATTGAGTCCAATGGTCAAAAATCTAGGGAACACCTGTCGAATTGCTCAAATTCAAGCAGTTGCAAAAAGCAAAAAAAACTTGCATAGATCTTGAGGGAAAATTTGTATGGCCGCTTGTCAAACCTATGCATGCCTCTTTTTGGCACAAGTACCGTTCTTCAATAAATCAGGTTTTTAAAAAAAATTAATCCCCGCAATTTAAAAAGGGGAATTTTTTTTTTAAAATCATAAAAAAAATCAAAATAAAAGAAAGTGATTTTTTTAAAAGCTATAGAGGGTATTCTTTGTACCCTCTTGGAGGCCCTGGCAAGGGTCATCTCACTATCGTCCCCTCACGGCATGGCAACCGAGTCGAACATCGACTATTTTCTAGACTGACACCTTCATTCTTTGTTGACAGCTTAGAAATTTGAGTGACCAACAAAAACACGACAAACCCTAAAACCAACATCAGAATCTTTGAAGATTCCATGGAATTTCTAGTTACATAGTGAGCAAATTGACAATGAAATATTCTTCTGTAAACTCCAACAAGAATATAGTAATTTCATTCATGCTCAAAGAATATTCTGACAAACAAGCAAACCGAGGAATTTTTCTTGACGAGAGGAATATTCCCTGAGAATTTTTTCTTGACGAGGGGAATATTCCCTAGTAAATGCATTGATGTCAGCATGACATCACATTGACGTCAGTCGTATGGCCACCTCTTTTCCCCCTCCTAGGCCCCATTTTTTCTAAAAGAGCTATTTTTTATTTTTGGCATAACTTGGGCATACGGTGTTGAAATCAGGAAAACAAGATATCATCATAAAACTAGTTCTAAGAAATTTCCATTGGTGTATGTCTCATTATCATATTTTTCTACTAGTTCCTATTATTCTCAGTCAAATTCAGATCTTCATTTTTCACTTTTGAGATCATAAATTTTCACCTGTATCTCCGATTTTTGTGATTCCAGTAATGTTAAAAAGGTATTTCAAAGATCTTTAGATCCATTCATGCACTTTTTCCATAATCTTCCCCAGGTACATTTCATTTAGTTTTTTTGTGTTTTCAAAATTCTATCAATTACTTGGACGTCTTAGCACTTGGAAAGGATCTGTTCGCATGAGATGACTTCATTTGATCTATTTTATATGTATTAAGGTTTTTAGTTTCTAATTTTATCATTTGAGGAAGTATCATCAATTTTTGTGTTCATCCTTTTGTGATCAACTTGGCAAAGGATATATAGCTATGAGTCTTGGAAAAACGACATCCTGACACATCTCAGGTGGCTTGATCTTTTTCCTCATCTTTAAGAATTCATACCTACACCAAACATACCGAGGATTTTATTAGCATAGGGTATCATCTAAGATCATATTGTAGGGGTTATATGTTCTAGTGTTGATCATGACATTATGTGTGTTGTATTGGAAATTGATTGTCCCCACACATTGGAATCAACTTTGGGAGATCCATGGAGACCCTCACATCTCTCCATACCCAAAGGATCTTGTTGTAGATTATTTCATTCCTCTTGTAAATATGGATTTCATACCCTTTGATGACGATAATTTAGAGGAGCTTGGATATCTCACAAGCCTTGCATGTTATGATGGTTCAAATACTTTTCTTTATATTCCCACTCTTTAGATCAATACTACATCTTCATATTCTATTATCCTTATCAGTTTGACATCGCCACATTCTTGGCCCCTATTGATTCAATGCAGTAGGACATGCTCGTCATCTTTCAAACATGACTACTTGGGATTCATATCTTGCAGACATATCATCCTTGTTTGTAGAGTCCTATATTGTAGACTTGGAGGATTACTTTGAGGACATTCATCTCCTCTTTGTTGACACCCACATCAATGCTATTGGCCCACCATCTTCATCATCTTTGGATCTTGTTCTACATCAGTCTTCACTAGTTTCTAGATTGACATCATATCTTTCTAATATGTGGACTATGAGCACTTTTCATAGGTACACATCATTTGGATTTGGATTCTTGATTCACCCATTTTTTTGGATTGGATCCTCTAATAACCAATGGATTTATTTCTTCCTAAGGGGAGAAATATTGTTTATAGGTAGTGGATCATATTATGTCTTTAAGCATTCATCATTAGCATAGGAGAAACTTCTTTATGGGGGGATTCATGTCCTCTTTTTCTCTCTCCTATCAAGGGGACATCTATTATACTTGTGTGATAGAAGTAGTCCTTGGGGGTCACATTGAGTCCTCCTTCTACCCTTCTTTCACTAGTGCAGTCATTTCATTTTCTCTCTTTTGGATAAGAGTTTTTCCCATGTGTTTTTCACCTTTTCTCTAGTTATGAGATATTTCATTTATTTGTACATGGGTACCTCATCAAGACTTGTATCTAAGACCCATCCATACATCCATCATTGCATTCTACATCATCGTTTTATAGCTTCTCCCTAAGTTGATCTTAAGGAGGGGCATTGGAATAATTAGGATAAGCAATTGCTAATTAATTATTAAGTCCTTATTACTTAATTACTTAAGATAAACTTAGGAGTGTTTTTTATTAATTATATTGGGCTAAATATAGGCCAAGTTGTCTCATTGCATGAGATTAAGACACTTGTCACAATCTAATGCAATCTTCATCTACATCTTTCTATTTTATGCTTTTATAAGTATGCACATTCATTGTAATCATCAATCCATGTAACAAGAATTCATTCAAAATTTAATTGCAAGTACAGGTTAATCTTAATATCAGATGCTTGTGTGATACTTGTGTGGATTCAATCTTTTTCTTTATTTGTTGTATAGCAAATTAGTTGATTTGATCTCTCATTTGTGATAGGCGTTTTAGTTGCAGAGGATCACTGGGAGTTGTGGGATTCACTATCAACTCAACACTTGCAATATTTACAAGGGAACCCATCCAACATAGGAGATTTATCATTGGCCATCATGAAAATAGCTTCCTTCAGATATTCTAATGTACAAATTCTTTCACACATAATACACCAAGAATTAAAGACCTACCAAGGAATCACATTGAGGCATTTTTGTAAGGTAATCATTTGCTATTATGTATAAGCCTGAGCTGCAAAGACTTGCTCATAGTGTTAGATGAATGCCTAAATAATATCAAGAAGCTCTTACAAGAGTTGATGTCCTTCATTATTTTTTATGGTCTGGTGAGGAATGATGGACACGTAAGGCCTCACTTGGTCACCAATTTTGAGCTAGTGGAGCCTACCCTTGATTTACACCCCATGAGAAAATGAGCATCTACAACCTACTTCTAATGGTGAAGTTGATCCACATGAAGATATGTAGAAGAATAAAATGGTTGTCCTTCTAAAGTGGTGATGGATTGGTGGAGATCCAAGGTGGTGACCTTGTATGAGTGGAAAAATAATCAAGCTAATTGATGCCCATAAATATAGAGGAAGTGAATATTATAGAGAATGGCTTTACTTCACCATGAAATCTAGTGTTGTGGAAGGGAAAGGGGTCTAAATTTTAGATATATTATATCTAAGTTGAGGTTTCCTTATGATTGAGCACTAACATGTTGAGAAAAATACATCTTCATTACCTTGGGAATGACAAATTTTCATTTAACACGAAATCATATTGGAAATTGATAAAAAAGAGCAATTTCCACTAAAGGTTTAACATGTAGATGATATTAGCTGGTAAAGTGGAAGAAATATTGAGTAGACATTATATCATGGTCAAGTCTCTTTAAAACTATAGTAGGTCTAACTTGTAGATTTCTCTAAGGGTACTACATCATATTATCTTGGTGACACCCAAGATTGGAGTTAAAAAGACCCAATTTATTACACATGTAGAACCGAGACTCTCTTTTTTTCTAGCAATCCAACACGTAGGAAAGGCCCACATTTGTCATATTACTTATTAGGCCATCTCTATCATATTAAAATCTTATTATAGAAACCAAGTAGTAGCTAGAATTAAATTAGTGACCCATCTCTAAAGAGAAGATCTCTCCATAGAATAATTTGAGGCATAAAACTATCCCAAAGGAATGATTATTAATGTTGAAAAGGACCAATAGAGCTCAATTATTGGGGTCACACCCAAGTGTCCCACTAAATGTTTATGCCATGTAGGATATAGAAGGGTGACAAAAACACCAAACCACACTTTATGTTGGATGTGTGTAACACATGGTTAGAAGGCAACATCAGGGTCAACCCACAATACTATGTTCCACTTTTTGGCCAGAGTAGGACATTGAAATTAGGATTTTCACTAAATTTTTACTTTATGAAACCTATAGCAACTAAAAAATTAATAATTTGGAGATGATATGAACTAGTGACTTGTGAGGATTTGTGTGTAGATTTTAAATATTAAAAAAAAAAGTATATTGTGATTTTTTTTACATAGCTTTTAATAACTTGTTTTTATAACAAACAACATTTTTAAAAAGTGACGTTTATGTCATAACACATAAAAAAAATTATTGAAAGGATAAAATTTTATTTAATTTTTAAAATATGGATTTTTAACATCAATGTCTAGTGCATGGAATTATTTTCATAATTTTTTGTTACATAGAGTAATTATAATATGGGAATAGATTTGTGTTGTAATGCATAACTTGTTTTGTATGTGTTGATTTTTTTTGTTAAAACAAGAACATCAAGACCTAGTGTACACATATTTTTTAGAATTTATTTTTTCTATTTTTCTATTTTCCACATGTGTGAAACAAATAACTTGATGTTTGACCTGAAAATCCTACATTCACAAGAAATAAAATATAAATATAATAAAAAAATTAAGAATATTCAAAAATTATTTTTTGGAAAGCTTATAATAATGAATACATACATACATTTAACATAATTTCTAAATTATTTTATTTGATCCCTCAAGAGGTAAAGAAAATTAGTTTTTTCAACATTTTAATAGGTGTGAAGGTTACTCCATTGTGGGTATGATTTAAGACTAGAGTGGGTCAATCTAATGAGATTTTATCTAAGGGGGTTTTATCTAACCTTCTTCAATTAGAACCCTTTAGATGGAACCTATCAAGGCTTAAATCACTATTTTTTCTAAAAAATATGTTATTTCAAGAAAAAATTAGGATGTCCCAAGTTTGGGACCCATTATTGTGGGATGACCCATCACAAAAGTAGTATAAATAAAGAAACTAGAAATTTTAACCTCTTGAAAATAAAGAATGTCCAAATCTATGAATTATAGATGAAAATAATGAATGGAGTACTTTTGTGGGGGTCCATCAGCCCCTATCTTATTAATAATTATGATTTATTAAGTGGGCATGAATCTAGGCATATCTGTAATATCCAACTCAACTAAAGCAGGATAAGTGTTTTGTAATATCACTTCCTATGCTTCAAACATGCCAACCTAGAAGTGAAGAGGTACCTATTATATATTGGTTGGCAATTATCCATCCTCTAATCACCCTGGAAGACTACAAAACCTTATGTCTAGCAAGAGGAGGTAAAGTAGGATGAGCATTAATGATACTCAATTGAGCCAATAATAATTCCATGAGTGGGGAATGAGCCACTTTTTCCTCACCATATTCTTCCCCAGAGGAAGAGGGTATAACCATACTTGAGTCCAAATATTTTGAAATATTTTGAGAAGGCATAAGGGAAGGCTTGTTTAGATCAAATTTCTCGGCCTTATGGCTAAGAATAGTAGACCAACCTTCCTCTTCTTTTATAGAAGCAGTACCCTAGAAGAGGGATAAGTAGTGGCCTTTAGGCATGGAGAAACCAAGGGATATTCCTCAATCTTGTGTTTTGATGATTGACATTGATAACATCCATTCAAAATGTTTTTGATAAGATAAGCAACTTTTTTATGGTGTTGTACCCATACATAAAAGGCCTCAAGGCTATATATTTTAAAGAAAAAGGAAGTCTAGGGTTAAATACCACAAACAAGCAAGTGACAATGAATAGACAACAAAACTACATCATAGTAATAACCAAAACTAAAATAAGGAACTTGAAAACGTCTTGCTTCTTTTGGCTCGAACTGGGGTCTGTTGTATTGTCATGTTTCTTTATCTCATCCTATAGCACAGAGGTGAGAGTAAAAAAATAATGGTGATTGACTTTGAGGGTGAAAGAGGAAAGACTATTAAGATTCCTTTCTAAAGTTTCAACCCTAGTCATAAGAGTCATGCAGTCCTAGGCCATCTTCTCGTAGCTAGGGAAATTTACCTCCGTGTGATATTTTATGGGGGTGAAATCCTTCCAATTAATTGAGCATATCATGTGAAGCCACAATAGTGGTTTACAATTCAAGTGAGGAAGGAAAACTCACAAAAAATGACCCCAAAGCAAAAAAAGTGATTTTGGGGGTTCATACGAACCTATTGGTTCAACCAAACACATTAGGGGTTCGCTCGAACCAATGTTCGAGCGAACCCCTTTAAATTTTGGAGGCCAAAAAATAAAACAAATGCATAGCAAAGGGGGTTCGATTGAACCCCCTTGAAGAGGTTTGCTCGAACCATGGTTCGGCCAAACCCTGGTTCGAGCGAACCTCTAGAGGTTTGCTCAAACCCCTAGGGGTTCATTCAAACCCCCCTTGCCCCTCATCCCCCTCCTGAGACACAAAAAAAGTCTTTTTTTTTACGCTTCGGAGCTTAGGTTGAGGATGAAAATGGAGAATTCTTCATAAACCCTTCTGGAATCAGATAGTCCTCGAAACGAGCTATCCAACGAATATAATTTTTATATGTTTTGATTTTATTATGTATTTGTTTTCTTAGTTTTATTAAACATAGGTTCTTCACCAAAAATGAAGGTCTTTGTTCTGCACATGTGGAAAAATAGTAGATTATAATAAAAAAATTGAAAAATATGAGTGCACCAGATATTGAATTCCTTGATCCAACAAAAAAAATAAAATTGAATTTCGATATATACAAAAAAAGTTACGTGTTATACAGTTGCGCTATGTCTAAATTGTAATTGGTTTGTGTTATCACCTGAAGTTGCACCCTTGTTGAACCTAATGTTCAACACCTCAGTGTAACATGGGAAGACCTCTAAAGCTGTGGGTCACTTGTAGATAGAGGTCAACCTCCGGAGAAGGCCGGCTTCCTTTGGTGTCACCTAAAACTACTAATTCTGTAAAGGGAAAGGGAGGAGTACATAAATTGAAACTAAACTAAGGTGATACACCGAACTAATAAGAACAATGAGATACTCAAGTTACACTTGAGTACTGATGATGGATATGGGATTGCACAACAAGATTATGTGGATTATGCATACAAATAGGTTCGACATGCACACACTTTCAAGAAGGAAAAATAGAATTTCACAAATTAAAAGCTCATGTGCAATTGAGTAAACACAGTTTATAACCTACATGATACCACTTTTGCAAAGAAAGGCATGCTAACGTGAAACAAAGCTATAAGGAAAAGGAAGATTTCACTAAGTAGCTTGATGAATCACCTGGAAATGCACAATACTTCACAAGAACTAGAAGGAAAAAAATGAATCATCAATGGTAATCAAGGTAAATTTTATATAACATGTTCCAAAAATGAGTTACAAAATTCTACTAATCCGAGAGAGGACTGTAAAAGTCACATACTTCAGAAAAGCATTAGGAGAACTCCTTTACAAGAAGGAAAAAATGCCTTATATACAAAAGTGTGTTGGCCCCTTAGGGATTACAAAATATCTTCCGGAATAGATCTTTCCTTAGATCTTTTGATTGAATTTAATGTTGCACCCTGCGTGTCCATGTAGGCGAAGAGTCATTCCCCGGAGAAGCCTTCAGATCTTCCTGCAATCACCGCATTCATTTCTGATCCTCGTGTCCACCTTTGAACCTCCCTATCGAGCGCTTTGAATGCTCTTGAGCTTAGAACAGATACACGTTGCTTTTCATCCTGTTGATTTTCTTCATCTAGTTCAGCTACCAATGATTCACATGTAGCTCTCTTTGATTGGTCGAATATAGTCCACACAGATTCTTCAGGCGGTCAAAAGCTCCTTCTGTAGAATCACATGTTAGTGAGACACTAATTATGTCTCATCGATGCAATTAAATCTTTCCATGGTTATCGGCATAGCTTAAAACCGTCGATGAGAGCTCCTATCAAGCCCAAAATCATACCAATATCGCATTTGTGGTCTCCAGGACAATCGCATTCAACCAGACAACATGGCGAACTCTTCTAATCTTCTATCGGCAAAAGTATATTGATGTCACCCCGAACACACTCCACTCTACCGAGCTCCAGTCCTTCGTTAATACCCTATCGGGTCGGCAAGACTCTCAGCGAGGGCTCCTAGCTCTGGGGTAAGTGCACCAAGATGGTTCCCAAAAAAGGGGCTTAAGTGACCACTTTTTT
>VDFB02043004.1:206666-230671 GCA_007258455.2 Sequoia sempervirens
GTGTTGGAGAGGGTGGTAGAGGGTGGGAGAGGATTGGAGAGAGTGGGAGAGTGTAGGAAAGGTGGGAAAAGGTGGGAGAGGGTGAGAGAGGGTTGGAGAGAGTGGGAGAGGTCCTAAGAGGGTGGTAGAGGGTTGGAGAGGGTTGGAGAGGGTGGGAGAGGGTTCAGACAATGCATGCTTGCTCATCAAATAAAGCTCGTCACCAAGATAAAATCTCTAAAGTATCTACTTTCTAGAGCAACGCTCACGGGATGAATGGCTAAGTAGGTCATGATATTGAAAGAATATGATATTGAATATGTGGAGTGGAAAGCCATCAAGGGATAGGTAATTGCAGATCAACTGGTCGAGGCACCTATATATTTAGAGAACCCACTGGTGTCATATTTCCTAGATGAGTCAATTTTCAATCTCAATGTAGCAAATCATTGGAAGGTGTGCTTCGAGAGGTCATATACTCAGCATGGGTCAGGATCAAGAGTCTTCTTCATCATGCCACAAGGGGATTGTATTCCTAAATCACATGGGTTATCTTAAATCCTTTTACAAACAATATTGCAGAGTACGAAGCTCTTGTCATAGAACTTTAGATTGCAGTACAGTGGAAAATCATGGCACTCAAGGTCTATGGAGACTCACAACTAATTATCAATCAGGTCAACAATGAATATCAAATGAAATATGATAAACTTACCCCATATAAAAAGTTGGTGGAGGATCTCAAAGAATTCTTCATCAACATAACATTTGAGTAGATATTGAGGATAAATAACAGAGCAGTTGACACTATGGCTACAATCGAATCCTTGTTGGATATCCCACGGAACGTACCTAAGCATGAATTGCAACTTCTTGTACCATCTTTTGAGGTACCAAACTCTAAGTTCATGTGTGAAATCATTGGTATCAATGATCCTTGGTACCATGACATATTCACCTACCTAAAGATAGGAGTCATCCCTGCCAACATCACCCCAAATATCAAAAGAACCTAAGTTATTAAGAAGTTATCCTGTTTCATTATCTTAGGTGACACCTTGTACCATAGAATTATCAAAGGAACCCTCTTGCAATGCCTTAACACTGAGGAAGCTTTGAGTGCTTTAATCAAGGTGCACAATGGTATTTGTGGTTCACATTCTAATGGTATGAACCTAGCTAAGAAATTGCTGAGGACTAGGTACTACTGGCCTATAATAGAAAAAGAATCCCATGACTATGTTCAAAAGTGTATGCAATGCCAAGAGCATGGATACCTCATTCATGCACTAGCTCAAGAGCTCCAACCGATTGTAACACCTTGGCCTTTCTCACAATGGGGGCTTGATCTCATTGGAAAAATCACACCCACCTCATCTAATGGGAACAAGTTCATTATCACCGCCACATAATACTTCAAAAAGTGGGTAGAGGACATCCCCATGACCTATATAATAGTGAAGTAGATCGCTAAATTCATCTTGAACTACCTCATTTGTCGTTACGGTGTTCCTCAAGCCCTTATCTCTGACAATGGAACACCTTTCAAAAACTAGGATGTACATGATTTATGCAAAAACTCAATATCCAACATCGCTTCTCCACCCTATGTTAACCCCAGGATAACAGCCAAGCTAAGGCTACGAATAAAACCCTCTTAAAAATCCTAAAGAAAACATTCAATAAAGCTTGTCGTGACTAGAACCTATAACTAAATCCTACCTTATGGGCCTACCGAACGAGTATTCAAACACCTACAGGTGCAACCCTTTTCTCCCTGGTCTATAGATTAGAAGCCATATTTCCCATTGAAGTTGAGATCCCATCCCTCAGAATATCATTGCAGAATCTTATCACCGACGAGGAGTATCGAGTGTCACGGTTGAATGAATTGTAGTTACTGGATGAGTGGCGCATGGATGCTTTGAACCATCTATAGGTGTACTAGAACTGTCTCCAAGGGAGCTAAAATAAGAAGATTGAGTCGGTCATTTCAAGTCGGAGAGCTCGTGTTGAAGGAAAATCATAAGAACGTACCAAATCAAGACAACAAAGGTAAGTTTGAACCAAATTGGTTAGGACCTTTCATTATCACTATAAGTTACAAGTCAAGAGCATATCAATTGTCCACACTCGAAGGTGAGCCTCTACAAGAGCCCATCAATAGCTTCCATCTCAAAAAAAATTATGCCTAAGCTTGCAAGGTATAAATAAAAAATACAAAAAAATCAAAAAATATAAAAAATCCAAACAAAAAAATCAAAAAAAGGATTGAAAACAATAAAGATAAAAATCATCCTCTAGCGAAAACCACTTCGGTGGTGCTTTGGGTAAGTACCTTGGTGAAAACCTAGAAAACAGGCACCTTGAGCAAATAAAGCACTCTCCATCCACCATAGACCCTTCGACTTGTTCTGCATCACGTTTCGTATTTCTTTCATCACCCATTCACGTTTGTATCATAGCTTGATCCTGTGTCAATATCATGTCCCACCCTAGAACTATTTCGCATTCCTAAGCTCAGTTTGTCCTACCTATATTGGGGTAGTCTATCGCATCATGCTAGGAGCATGTCCTTATACCTACATCGAATCAGATTCATGTGTATTCTTGAAATCTTCCTTAAACATCGAGAAAATCCAAAAACATTCATGTAAAACAAAAAATCCAAAACACATCCAAAACATATCAAAAATCCAAAAATAGGTCAAAAAGTTAGAAAACATTAAAAACATGGTTTTCGAACTACGTCATCTCTAAGCTTGAACATAGGCAAGGCTAATCATTGATCAACCCCTGAGACATTAGGTCAATCCTTTAGGTGTCCATCATAATAAATTGGTAATCCACATCTTCATACTTCATCAATAAACGAGTATGCTTTATTCAAACTACGTGGTCTCTTCATGTATAACGTAGGCAAGGCTAATATTTGATCAGCCCTCAAGGCCCCTAGGATAGGTCCTTAGGTTAGCTTCTTGGTCAAAATCTCATAAAACAAAAAATAGTGAAATTTTTGAAAATCAAAACATTTGTAAAACATCTCAAAAAATCCCAAAACAACCTCAAAATCTTTCAAAATACCAAAAATATTCAAAAAACCTCAAAATCATCCATCCCATTTCATAGTTCACCCACAATAAACATCCACTCTCAATAAATCAATTGTCATCTTCAACCTTTGGCAAAACAAGTGGAAACAAGTATAGCAAAATTTAAAAGTATAAACCCAAATGTCAAGGTCTTGAGTCTAGGTCAATAGGTAAACAAGTTGGTTAACTCTTAGTATCAATATCCTATCATCCTATTAGTCTTAACATCATATGATAACATCATATCCTAGGATGCATCCTTCCTAGAATGGACATCAACATCAGGAATCACTGTAGTTTAGTCTTGGATAGAGGTATGAAGATCATTAGCTTGTTTGTTACTTGATCTTTTATTTTTATTTATCTTATTGCACTCATTCCAATGACCTCTCGATGATGACTATCAAAATAATTTAGAGAGAAAGGAATAGGGAATTGATCATTATCTTTTTTCTATTGTGCTTGTTGGATATTCTTGTAATATAACCTTGATCATGCTAATTTTGTTTAGTGTGTAGGGATAATGTTTTGTATATCTTGTTGATTATTACTGTTACCCGATTTTCACCTGTGGGCTCAATCAGGGGAAAATTATGTTTTAAATTCGGCACGTGGATTAAATGTGGCTCCCATAAGGGTTGAGCCCAGCGTGCAGGTGTTCAGTTTTCATTGGGAAGGTCTTCATCTGATGTTATTTCACAAGGAAGTCTATTGGAAAGTATGCCTCAGTCGGATCTAGCATAAGACTCCTCAAAGAAGAAAGTCACTGAGACCAGCTGATTGTCTTGCCGACTAGCAGTGTGTTATATTCATTTGAAATCCTTAGGTCGCCAAGACATTTTGGTTGCCATGAATTTTTCTATCTCTCTCCGACTGAAGACCTCTTGCCGACGGTTGTTCACAAGGTTAGTGTTGGGGAGAATGGTTTTCCTTCAGTGTGACCTCTCACTAAAAGGATTTGTCATCGGGCAGAAGTCTGACCGACAGGAGGTCTCGCGAAAGATGAAGGGCTCGATGTGATGTCTCGCCGAAATGAAATGGTCTTGGGGAAAGGAGTTAGCGTTGGTGTAACGTCTCACCGAAGGGGGATGATCTCGCCGAAGGTTCTGGGTTCGGCATAATGTCTTGTCGACCCGATGAGGTCTTGCTGAAGGATTGTGCCTTCGGTGTAGTGTTTTGAGCTCGGGGAGACATCTCGCCGACAGATGGTGGTCTCTTCGAAAATATTGTAGCATCGGGGAGAATCTAGTCCGAATGATAGTGGCTTGGTGTAAGGTCTTGCCGACTGAGGGGAGTCTCGCCGAAAGAATAGTGGCTCGGTGTAACGTCTTGCTGACCGGTGATGGTCTTGTCGAAGGCGATAGTCTAGCCAAATGATTTGCGATCACTATGATGTCTCCCCGACTTGTTGTGGTCTCACCGAAGGGGTATATGGATATCGGTAAGACTCCTGGCGGAGGGATTTTCGTTCGCTATGATGTCTTGCCGACTCGTGATCTTTCGTTGATGGTTTTAACTATTTGGTGTGACTAATGGAATCCCGCTATGAGCTCTTTCCAAAAGCGATAGTCTCGCTAATGTATTTTTGGGATATCGATGTAAGTTTTACAGCTCGATATGAAGTCTTTCCGATAGCTGCTATGGAGCATTGTAAGCATCAGGGAGACACAGCTAGTGTCTCACCGACATGCAATTCTGTTTGAACGAATTTTGACCACCTGAAAATCTTACGTGGTGTCTGTTCAACCAATCAGATGAACCTGAAGGTGAACCAATGGCAGTTTGACTGATTGACTATTCTTGTGAGGAAGATCAACATAGCATAAACAACATGGATCTACTCTGAGATCAAAAGCGATGGATCGGCTCAGTGAACAATGGTGTTCGGATCTAATATGAAAGTCGGATGCTGTCTCTCAAGGGGGTCAACTTGCAGAAGGATCTAGAGCAAGAAGAAAGCTGAAAGGGTGAGTCTCAATAACAACTATGATGTCTACTGGAAAAATTAGATTGATATTAATGACTATACTCCAAGACATTCAAGGCAGCTCTGCAAGGAAGTTTGAGGGTGGACACAGAGGCCAGAAGTTAATGCAATGGTTGCAAAAGATCTAAAGGGCCATCCTTGGAGCGATCCTTCACCGACATGGACACAAGGGATGCACATTGAATGCAGCATTAACTTTAGTCCAAAAGATTTGAGGGCCGACGTGTTTAGGAACTGACTCATTTTTGTAAGCCCTAGGGCAAGGGCCAACACTTTTTAGTTTTTGTATATATGGATTTTTTGCCTCTTTATAAGAGAGTTCAGATTATGCGTTTCAGAAGTTAGTGACTTTTGCAGTCCTTTCTCAGATTAGCAAACTTTTGTAACTCATTTGGAGTATGACATACAGCATTTACCTTGGATACCATTGATTGTCTCATTTTTCCTTCTTGTTCTTGTAGCATCGTGTATTGTCAGGTGATTGATCAAGTTATTTGTGAGATCTTTTTTATTTCCCTGTAGCTTTGTCTCATGTATTATGCCTTTTCTGCAAAAGTATGGTTATGCAGGTTGTAAATTGTGTTTTAAAGTTGTATATGACCCTTTTGATTTGTGAAAGTTACCTTTTCTTCTTAAAAGTGTATGCAAGTCAACCTTTTTATGAAATATTCATGCATAAAATTATAGTAACATGTTGTGCAGTTCAATGTCAGTCATCATTATTCAATTTTATTCCAGTCTGAATGTTCATAGCTCTTATTACATTTAGGTGTATCACCATAGAAATAATGTTTTCATTAGTTTTAATTTTTAAGCATTCTCCTTCTACCCTTTTCCTTTATAGAATCAGTAGTTTAGGTGACACCATAGGAAGTCAGCCTTGTCTAGAGGTTGACCTCTGTCTACAAGAAACCCACAGCTTTAGAGGTCTTCCCATGTTACACTGAGGTGTTGAACATCATGTTCAACAGGGTGCAAATTTCAGGAGCTAACAATTACATTGGGAGGTTTTTCCTATTTGTGTTTTGGTCTAAGATGTTGAAATATTTGAATTACACTCTAACAAAGTTTTGTATGCTAGGTGTGAACAAGGATACTCCTATCTGATTGTCGAGTCAAAGTCCATCTCACTAGGTACAACACCATCCTGGTTATCCATACCTTGATGCATCGTATCTATGTGTGTTATCAAACATAAGGTGAGTAAGCTCTTTACATCCCCAATCTCTGATAAGAAATGAATCATCATCACTCATCAATCTAATAAAGTCTCGGTGACTCATAGACTTGTTGGAATTCCACATCATCTCAGACTCAAGGGTTGATCCCTCTTTCTTCTATCTTCTCCACATACTAAAATTGTATCATGGCATTTAAATAAAATCTATTTGCATCCATCCTACATCCACAAACCGTTAGCATACAACATATCATCATAATAGGAAACATCATTCAGACATTGCATTATCATTTAAGGTGTTTAGCATAATATAGATCTGTCAGTCTAAGCATCTCATAAACAACACATTTTCATTCTCATCCATTGCATAAAAGCATCTTAAACATCATTAGATTTTTGCATTAACATGATAATCCATACATCACAAACATATATAAATACATATTGCATCATTACATACCACATGGAAACAATATTGAAAAAAAATATTTAAGACATATCATTACATGCATCCATCTCACAAGCATTGCATCATCATAGCGTATCACATTCACATTATCATTAAGTCATATAGATCTGCCAATCTAGCCATAGCATTGCATTTCATCCATTTCATATCATATGCATCCATAACACATAAGGTAAAATAAAATAGCATCACATCATATAAATTGCACTAAAGCCATCTCATGTATATATATCAAAAAAGTTGAATGTCATGACACAATCAAAATCAAATATATAATGTCATCATCAGAATATACAAGAGGCTAATCAAAACTCAACCAATGAATGCATACACATCATAAATCAGGTTGTACATAAAAAAAAATGTTTAAGGCACTATCTGTGCCTTGAGCTCCCCTTCCTCTATTGGTCGCTATGGTGGTTTCCTTGGCTCTAATGGTGCAACCCTGATGGTCTACCTGATGGCCCTGGGTGAGACATACTCAGAGCAACCTAACTGATGTGGGAGAAGTTTGGCTCCCATTGCTCCTATGGGCAAGCTCTTTAATATAATAATATGTAGTATGATGCCTCTTGCATCACTTGTTCATACATCTCTACTAGGACTATTGCCTATCCCTGCCTGATGCGCTACTACCTTCAGCTGCTAGTGGCGACTCGTCTCTTGAGCCAAACTAAGATCTACATCCTGCCTCATTTGGTGCTCCTACACCACCTCCTATCTCGCCTGATATCTCTCCTAGACTAGGGTCTGTATCTGTGCATGTGCCTATTGTAGTTGTCCTATCAAGGCCTAGACCTATGCCTGCAGTGTTGCTATATGTCTGTCCCTAGGATCAGGACCTAGTGGAGATTACTATGGTGCTCTCTATCTAACAGGAGATACTAGAGGCGACACCTATCCGTCGTGACCATCATGTCAACCATCCCCATCCTATCTGTCCTTCCCATCATGCAACTGATGTGGCACCTTTCCAATCCCAGGTCCTCTAACCTATCCCTTACCCACTAGTGGAAACACTAGTAAATCCAATCTAATAGAAGCGTGGGCCTACCAGTATGCATAATATGCCTGTGTAGTACCCGCATTTGCAGGACCATCAAACTACACCCAAGGCTGCATCACCAAACTTTTGAAGTCATCAATAGCTAACTGGGGTTGGATCCACTACCCCCAGGTTGTCTCTCAAGCTTTGCATGCAAAAATAGATTTGTATGCCAAGTCAGGTGCATCTTGCACCTCCCCGAACTATTGAGCAACCCTATCCAAAAGGTATCACTCAATCATATGATGCTCGCATCCCTACATATATCTTGTCTAATGACAATAAAATAACTAGGCATCATCATCATGCCACCTGTGATAATGGAACCGAGGTCTCCATCAAAAAACTATCTCATCGATCACCCGCCTCCAGTGCGGGATGCCTATGATACCTGTATAGTGCAGTGTGGTCATACCCCTGTATCTGTAGACCACTGGATCATCACAATTTTTCTACTCATCTACAATGGTCAGCCTTAAAATAGCTATATGCTTATAGGCCCAAACATGAAGTAATTGTTACCTATTTTTCAACAGGTAGAGCTGAATGAGGTTCAGCTATTATAGGTACAGGAAATTTTTTCAATTTTTGCTGGTTAAGTGTTCGTTGATCATCATTGAGATCATTTTACAAATGTGTTATAAGTAAGTTGTGCAAATGTTTAAAACATAAAATTAAGGAAAGTTGCATAATAATACTTTTATTCATTTTGTGAAAATGCTGAATCTCGCACAAGCCGCGAGAGTAACTGAGTTGTTTCTGACAATCAAGAAATGAATACTAAATCTAAACACAGACCACACTGCTGTAAATAGCATAAGCGTAAAAAAAAAAAAAGCAATTCATCATTGCCTGTAATGATGAATCACTTCGTTGATGCTTTTAGCCGTCATGCCTCCATGCAGTTGCAGCCTCGCTTCATCGCTCCGCATACCTGCAAAATCATTAAGGACATGATATTAGAGTTATACTCTAAGCAATAGTGAATTACTTTCTGCCTTACGCCTATGCTACAGACAGAAATGTAATTTGGGTTAAACCGAGCATTCATCAGATGATTGCAAGAAATCAGCAGAAAAACATAATGCAATGGAAGCTTTCAGCTTCTTTTATTTTGCTAACATGTTTGTTTCAGTGTGCAGGAGTAGGTTTTTCATATTCGAATTCATTTCAGCTGATATGTGGAGTAAAACGGGCTCCCACAAGGGTTGAGCCCGGCATATCAAAAGGATACACTCTCAAGTTACATACGAGAGTTCATTAATATTGTCAAAACGGTCATCAAAAGAGTTGCTGAATTTAAGAAATAGTCAATAAGCAGCTTTATTTCAAAGACATCAAAGAAAGCAGCTTGAGCATACAGTATAGCTTTGTTCTTCTTATCATAGCATCAAGAAATACAAATCTGAATTGACAACATAATGTACAGCAATCTCAAAGAAGAAAGTGACCAGATGGATGTTCATATCAGCCAAATATTGAAGCTGAATATCATCAAAGAGGAAGCAGTTCATATACAAGAAAGCTTGGATCTATGCTATTGTTATGTGTTTGGGCGGAGATATCATGGGACAGCAACAATTAAACAATCAGAGTTTCATATGGTTGATGCTACAGGAGAAATAGTATGGCAATATCTTCTTCATTATTTCTCTTACAAAAATACAATTCCAACATCAGCAATTTAATGATGTTTCTTTCGTCAAGAGTATTAGTATCATGGATGATTGGCCATAATGTGTTGTTAAAGAGAAATAATACTATCCTTACAACAAAAATTAACTGCTAGGAAACATCATGTACACCGCAAAAATCTGTTATCAATGATGAAAATTAGTTACAGCCAACTTTCAATATCTTGTCAAGTGACAGTACAGCCATGGTAGATGCATTATTCTGGAAGTTAGTGGAAAGATTTTTACAAGAAGATAATGCACAGCTAAAATAAAAAAAATAATTTTCAGTCACGTGTTAAGCATAGCTGAGTGTTTTCTTGCTGTATTGATCAGAATTAAACAGTGGGAGATCAGAAAAAATGCAAAGAATTTGGAGCAGCAAAAAAGATGGTTACTTCTTTTTATCATTCTAGAAGTGTTTCTTACAAATACAGTAAAAGAATTTCTGCTTCGTAGCAGTCAGAAATAAAAGATAACATACAGAAAATTCATGTTTATTGTTTCAAAACAACACAATATTATGACTGTCTCAGCTTAGAAAAAGTAGTTTTCAGCTTTCAAATGCAAGCTGGGTACAGGGTTCAAGTTCAAACCAGTGGAAATGTCAGAAGCACACAAATTTCATAATGCCCAGATGGAGGAATATTCAGCTTAGTAATAATATTTATCGGCCAAGACACAGGTCATATTTTCGTGCTAAAATCTTATAGAGAGCAAAGGGTTTGGGTTTTAGTTTTTGTTCATATTCATGAAAACCATTTAAACATAAACGAAGAAATCATTGAAGA
The DNA here is from genome assembly GCA_007258455.2 of Sequoia sempervirens. Classification (NCBI taxonomy): domain Eukaryota; kingdom Viridiplantae; phylum Streptophyta; class Pinopsida; order Cupressales; family Cupressaceae; genus Sequoia; species Sequoia sempervirens. The sequence goes on from VDFB02043004.1 coordinate 216,883, forward strand.
TATTGAGCACCAGGAGTTTTGGTTATAATCAGATCTAGAAGTCAAGCCCGTGGCCTAAAGGAGATCTTTCGCATATACCCAAATGAGATTTCAAATTGGGAAATGTATTTTCTTTGCTATCATAAATATTTGAAGCTTCAAATATAGAAAATACAGAAAAATCAAATATTATTTACAGTACCCAGAAGTCTTAACGTTGCTGTCTCAGAAATATGGGAAAAAATCAAATGGAAATCTTCAAAAATCAGCTTAAGAGTGAAGATTTTTGCAGAATTAAAAGAACAAAGACACAGATTCGAATTTTTAAAGCAAAGATTGTTCTTTTTTTGTCAAAATACTTCAAAGATTTTCAATGCAGCGTTAAGAAGTAAAGAAAGCTTTTAGAAATGCACAGGAAAAGCAAAAAATCAGATTATTATCTCAAAATACCTCCAGAAATCTCCAATATTCGAATTTGAAGAAGTCAGAAACTCAAATTTGCAGCTCAAGATCAGATGGTGACCAAAAGAGCGTGAATTTTGTGCCAAGTTCGCAGCCAAGTTTCAAAGAAATGATTAAGCATCGATTTCAACAAGAAATGGTGCCCCAAAATGCCTCTCTACGTTTTTTAAAAAAAACGTCATACTGCAGATTCGCCCAAAATAAATCAGATTTGAACTTCTTCATGGCAGAAAATTCATAGAAACAGCAAGTTCGTGGCTCAGGATGATGATGGCGGCCAGAAAAAGTATAGATTCGTGCCCAGATTTGCCACAAAGTCTCAGAAAAACGAAAGAATATCACTCAGAACAAGAGATCGCGCCTGAATACTTCCACATTTTTTTATAAAAAATGTCTCATTTTCCAGATTCACCAGAAAAATCAAGCCCAAACCCTCCATGGCGGCGCAACAGGGAAGTCTTCAGCAAAAGTCAAGAATGTGAATGATGAAATGATTAGGGTTCAATTTCTTGTGTTTGCCCTAATTCGACCAAGGATGACTTCTTATTTTGTTAATGATTTTAATAAATCATGTCATTTTACTATCAACGTGGTCTTGACTCTTGAAGTTAATTGACCTATAATGCATAAGGGGCCCGTGGATTTTGAAGCTGCCTTAAGGAAATATTTTGTTTTTTTTTTTAATTTATTTGTATTTGCATGGATTAATAAAACATCAAATATTTAATTAAATGTTAAAATGTAATTTTGTGATTACTTTAATATTTAGGCATATAGTGAAGAGTGATATTACCAATCGCCTAAATATTAAAATAATTACTTAATGATTATTTTCAATATTTAATTAAATAAAGACTTTCTGAGATCCATGCAGATACAAATAAAGTCAACTGGAGAACGAATTAATATCAAATTGTTAACTGGAGAGGTACCATGAGAAAGATGGGTTTTAAAATGTGCATGGGCGGATTGATACAAACGAGGTGGTTTTTACATGCTTTAAGCCACTTTTTCAGGGATTTTCAGTCTAGTTCAAGTTGCAGATCAGTTACACGCATTATGGTCGCCAGTTTGAGTTGGTGTTCACTCATTTTTGCATGAGTTTGAGCCACTTTTTCAGGGATTTTCACTTGTGCTCGGATTTCACATTGTAATTGTCATCTTTTCGCTTTTTGATGACTTTCAGTTACTATTCATGCACTTTGGAGTGCCTTTTTGTATATATTGAAAAAGTTTATCTTTTTCAAGCCAGTTCTTGTTTTCTGCCTTTGCCTTCAGCAAAGAAGATCATCTTGTAACTCAGTTTTCAGATTAATATAGCAGTGTTTTTATTACAGGTTCAAAGTGTGTTATTGCAGAGAATTCCTTCAATTTTCAGTATTTTGGAATTTGCCTTCAAGTTTCAAGCATCTTTGTCATGTGGGATTGATCGAAGTAATTATTGTGTTGCAGTTTATGAAACCTTTAAATATTTCTGTCTCCTTAGTGAATTTTGTATGCATCCAGGTTTAAATTCACTGGTTAAACATTGTGTTGATCAATAATCAAACAGTCTAGTTGTGGAAATTGTATTTCCCTTCTGTGATTGTTTCTTTAATAACCTTTGTTTAAAATATTAAGGTGTTTAAACTTCCAGATCTGGTTGTGCGAATAAAAAATAGTGAGTAACTGTTTTGTGAGTTAAGTCTGCAAGTTGGATTCTTCGGTGCATCACCATATATTAACAGTTTTATAGTTTAGAATTCAGACTTAGTCTTTCTATCTCTTTCCCAGTCAAGTCAATTAGTTTTTATCGGGGAACCAGCCCTCTCTGGAGATTGATTCTCAGTTTTAGGCAACCCACAGGCCTGAGAATCATTCCATGTTTCAACAGATTGCTGAATTTAACTATTCAAGCGTTCGGGTGCAATCTTAGTTGATAACAGTTTTTGGCACGCCCGGTGGGACTCTGAATCACTTTTCAGAGCAAAGTTTTATAGTTCAAGCTGCTGTTTGGTATATACTGCAGTTTATTCTAGCCTTTCAGAGGATTATTTTTATATACCTAGCGACTCCGTTTCTCAGTTTTTAGCAGATCAAAGTGCACACAGCCTATGAGAAAAATTCAGACACGAAGTTCTTCTTCATTTGAGTACTTGCAACTGTCCTCGCCAAAGAGAATAGGGAGGACAGCCAAGAGAATATCTGGTAAATCTACAAGAAAACGATCAATTTCTCCAATTCGAAGGGCAGAACCGATCGTTTATACATCGAAAAGAAGAGGCAGATCATTAACAAGGCAGTCAAGTTCTTTCTCAGCTTCACCAAGTTACAGAGTACCAGTTCAGCCTGTACTGCCTATACAAGCAACAAATTTCAGAACAGCAGCAGTTCCGATGGCAGCTAGAGCACATGCTTTTGTTCCGTTTGACAGGGGCAGCCCGTTAGATTTAGCCTTGCATGATGATATACCAGTAGCAGCACTGAAAAATTTGCCTTTCTTCACTGGTGAAGATCAGACTACGCCAGTTGAGCACATTAGAGACGTAGCCTCATTATGTGGAGTTCACCATGTGACTCAGGAGAACGTGGCTTTAAGATTGTTAGCAGCATCATTCAAGGGTAAAGCATCTCAGTGGTTTCGTGGCTTACCAGTTCATAGTGTCCCGACATGGGATGACTTAGGAGACAAGCTGACGAAGCAATTTTCAGATAAGTCCGATCATTTATCTCTAGTTGAACAAATGACGACTATTAAGAGAGCACCACAAGAACAAATGATGAACTTTAATTTCAGATTCCAAAGGACATGGGATCGAATTCCAGCCACGGTAAGGCCTACTCCTGACCATGCTTTTCTGTACTTTCTTAGATCATTGCACAGTGATATTGCCTTAATGATACAGTCAATGGGTGGGTTAACCTTACCAGCAGCATATGACATTGCCATTAGAGCTGAAAATTGCCTCATACAAGCTGGTAAACTTGCCCCAAGACCTCCTATGCCAATTTTCCCTGAAGTACAGCCATATATGCCCATTCATGTACCTCCAATAGCCGCTATACCTGCTGTTCCAGCCTTAGGTTTCCAAGCAGCAGTACAAAATAGTGTTGTTCCAGCAAATTCTGATTTGCAAGGTCTAAAAGATACCCAACAGCAGTTAATGAATGACCAACAGCAAATGGCCAAGTTACTTCAAACTGTGAGTAACAATTTAGTAAGTCTTAAAAATCAGCAAGGTCAAAATTTCAGGCCTAATCAATCATCCTTTCAAGCAAATAGGCCTGCCTATCAAGCTGATTACCAGGGACAAAAGAGGAATTTTAACTTCAGGCCTAATCAACCATTTAACCCAGCTGCTGCTAGCTCTTCAAAAGAGCTGATACCAATACAGAATAACTTAGCGCAGGATTATGTTTGGTGTTATCCCTGCAATCAGCCTCATAATCAGGCTACTTGCATGAACGGGGTGATTAATCAAGCACTCATGGTGCAAAATAGTTATGTTGCTCCTGAACAAACAAATAAGGAAGATAGTGATCAGCAGAGTGAACAAACGCAGCAAACTGACCTTGACGTTGCCATGATGAACTGGCAAGGAAATGAGTTTTGCGGAGTTAATCACTTGCAAGGTCAAAATCAGTCGGCTACTTCTATTGCAGCCAATACGAGGGCCAAAAAGAGAGCATTTGACCTTAGACAGCAAGCTGTCCCTGATAAACAACAAGCAGAAAAAGACAAACAGCCTGTTGTTCACCAGAAAAATCAAGATTTTACAGCCCAACAGGGGCAGGTTCAGCCTTCAACAGCTCAGAATGTTCATGTTTTAACAAGACAAAAAGTTGGATCATCAAAGGAGCAGCCCAAAGTCCAATTTCAGCCTCAAGCAGCTCAAGTAGACGCTGCTGTTCAAAAGGTACAGTCAAAGGTTGGTGCTTCTTCTTTCAATATCGTTGAGCTTATGAAAAAAACAACTGTTGGCATCACCATGATAGATGCATTACGTTTGCCTGGTCAAAAAGAAAGCTTGCAGGAGGCATTGGCTAAAATATCAATTTCTGACAAAGTGAATACAGAACAACCAAGTGTTCTTGCAAACAATTCAGATCAAAAGCAAGGACAGCCAGCTAAAGAGGTAAAACCACTTCCTTTTTATGTCAGTTTGATAATTGGTGAGAATATAGTGCATAACTGCATGATCGACAGTGGAGCAAGCAGCTCAATCATGCCCAAGCAGCTGGTAGACAAGTTAGGTCTCGAGTATGAACCTTTGTCAAAAGGGGTAGTTCAATTAGACGGTACAACTATTAAGTCTGTAGGAGTTATCAAAAATATTCCCCTTACATTGCATGCATGTCCAAATTTTCAAATACTACAGGACATTTATGTTATTGATCTCCCACCTTACTTTGCCATCTGCTTATCTAGAGATTTTACTGCAAAGTTAGGTGGTTATTTGTCATCAGACTGGTCTCACATGTTTTTTAGAACCAGATACGGTACCAGAGTTACCATTAAATCAAAACCATTAGCTAAAGACCATATTGAACCTTATGTTCTGAACCCCATAAACGCAAACCTAGCTTTCCATGATCAAGAGGAGCAATCCGTGACTCTCGACCCCACTGTACCTATAGAAGGCATACCAGACATAAATCTAGATGAGTGGGCAGCCGAGAATCACGAGATTGATCCGTTCAATCTCATAGACGAAGTAGGTTTGGGCGTTTATATGATTCGAGAACCTGATGCAGTTATTCCAAATCTGGTCAAAGAAGAAAAACAACAAGTACTGCAGTTTGAACAGCTTTGGAAGCTTTATTTTGACGGTTCTAGGAGTAAAATTGGTGCTGGTGGAGGTGCTGTTCTGATTTCACCTGAAGGAGATAGGTATTATTCAGCGTTTAGATTTGCTTTCAGCTGTTCTAACAATGTTGCTGAATATGAAGCATTAATACATGGCTTAGAATGGGCCAGAAAAAGGAAGATTAAGTGCTTGCAGGTGTTTGGCGATTCAGAATTAATAGCAAATCAAGTCAGAAATCTGAATTTAACAAAGAATGACTTGCTGAAATTGTACACGCATCGTGTTTGGGACCTAATTGAGGAGTTTGATGCGTTTAATTTGCAATCAGTGCCCAGACTTCATAATAAGCAAGCTGATAAACTTGCTGCTTTAGGGTCACAGTACGACATTCCAGCTGAAATTCACAATGTGGAGGTACAGCAGTACGTGAAGGTAGTTGTTAGACCTTCGGTACCTGATAATAATGTAAGTTGGCAGATTTTTGATAGTGATGAACAAATATGCCATTTTCTGATGGAGGAGGCTGAGTTTTCTGCTGGAAACCAGCGTAAGTTTGATCAGCAATATGGTGATCAAATCATGCAGTTAAAGTCTAATAAACTGCCAAAAGGTTTAGTGACTCTTGAGTCAATTTTCAACACTGATGATCAGGTTAGGAAAGACAAATCTGGTATAACAGTGAAGCAAGAACATTATGAACAGATAGAAATATTCAAGGACAAGCTCCTTAAGCTTGGGAAGATCTGCACAAGGGAGGAGCAGCAAGCATTCATCTTGCTTTGCCAAGAATTCAGCGACATATTCGCTTGGCAATATGGAGATTTAAAGGGTTTTAATCCCGAATTAGCTCAGCACACAATTGAGCTCGAGCCAAATGCAAAACCGGTGAGACAGAAGCAGAGGCCTCTGAACCCAAAGTTAGAACAACTGATGAAAACAGAATTAAATAAGTTGATCGAAGGTAGCATAATATTTCCAATCAAGCACACTTCATGGGTGTCAAATTTGGTGCCTGTCAGGAAGAAGAGTGGAGAGATAAGGTTGTGCGTTGATTTCCGTGATCTGAACAGAGCTTCACTCAAAGATCACTACCCGCTGCCGTCAATGGAACAAATATTGCAGGTTGTTTCAGGATCAGAAAGGTTTTCATTGCTGGATGGGTATTCGGGTTATAACCAGATTTTGGTTAAGGAAGAGGATCAATATAAGACAGCCTTTACCACCAAGTGGGGTACGATGGCTTATAGAAAGATGCCGTTTGGACTGTCAAACGCCGGAGCCACCTTTCAGAGGGAAATGGATATGGCTCTCCAAGGTTTGATTAACAAATTTGTTCTTGTTTACCTGGATGATGTTACTGTTTTCTCACGTAATGCGGATGATCATTTCAGTCATCTTAGACAGATTTTTGAGAGATGCAGAGAATATGGAATCTCGTTGAATCCGAAGAAGAGTATTTTTGATGTACACGAAGGTAAGCTTCTGGGTTATATTGTTTCAAAAGATGGCATTTCTATTGACCCAGAATGTATTGCAGCCATACTGGCTTTACCGCTGCCCGCTCACAAAAAGGGTTTGCAGAGCTTCCTGGGCAGAATTAACTTTGTAAGGAGGTTCATTCCAAATGTTGCAGCATTGTTACAGCCATTGACAGCCATGCTGAAGAAAAATATTCAATTCAGCTGGTCAAAAGAAGGAAAGAGCAGTTTTGAACAGATTAAGGAGGCACTTGCAGAAGCCCCTACTCTTATAAATCCTGATTTTGAAAAGGATTTCATATTGTATGCATTCGGAGGAGTGGATACCATCTCCGCAATGCTCTGTCAGCAAAATAATGAAGGTATGGAACAGCCCATAGCTTTTTTCAGTCAAGTCCTGCATGACTATGAAGCAAGATATTCATTCGTTGAGAGACATGTACTTGCTGTAGTAAGGAGTCTGAAGAAATTCAGACATATGCTATCTAATAATAAGATAAATCTGTTGGTAGCTCACCCAACAGTCAAAGAGTTTCTGCTAAATAAAGACATTAATGACAAGCGAGCAGGCTGGATAACCAAAGTTATGGAGTATGCCATCAGCATAAAAGTTACCAAGCTTGTTCGAGGTAAAGGACTGTGCGAACAGCTTGCAGAAAATGAAGAAAACAGCAGTAAAGAAGTTGCTGCAGTTCTGAAAAATGAAGATGAATCTGTTGTATCTGATGTTTCAGCTAGTTGGATTCATCAAATGGTCCATTATTTGTATACTAGAGATTGCCCAGAAGGTATGGATAAATCTAAACGAAGATATTATAGATTGCAGGCAATTCCTTATGCAGTGATAAATGATGTTTTGTATAAAAAGGACTTCAATGGAGTATTCCTCAGATGTATTTATCCAGATTAAATTGAAAGAATTCTGGAAGAATTCCATGATGGACCTGCTGGAGGTCACTTTGCACCTCGTACTACAGCTTTGAAAATTATGAGGGCAGGCTATTATTGGCCAGATCTTTTCAAAGATGCACATATTTATGTCAGAAAATGTGTTAAATGTTCACTTTTTGCAGGAAAACAGAAGTTAGCAGCCCTGCCCCTGAATCCAATTCAGGTTGAGCAGCCATTCGGGAAGTGGGGACTTGACTTTATAGGTCCTATTAACCCACCGTCAAGTGCAGGTCACAAGTGGATCTTGACAGCAACAGATTACTTCACAAAATGGACGGAAGCAGTTGCTCTAAAGGATTCAAATGAAATTTCAGTCCTTAATTTTTATCAAGACATTGTTTCCAGGTTTGGTACACCCGAGTCCATTATTTCAGATAATGCCTTAGCTTTTGTTGGTTTGAAAATTTCAGATTGGTCAGTAAAGAATAATGTTTATCTGAACACTTCGTCCAATTATTACCCTCAAGGTAATGGACAAGCTGAATCAACGAATAAAAATCTGATAAAGATTATCAAGAAGATAATTGAAGATAATCAGAGGTCATGGCATGACAAGCTTAAACTAGCCCTTTGGGCTGATAGAATTACACCAAAACGGTCAACAAGTTTTTCACCGTATGTTTTGGTTTATGGTAAGGAGGCCAAGCTGCCTATATCAATAGAGTTCCCAACTCTGAGTTACATAAAGGAATTGGAATTACTTGAAGAAGAGCCAATGCAAGTTAGGCTTGCTGAGTTAACAGAGTTGGATGAGACCAGGAAAGAAGCTTTCAGAAAGCTTCAAATTCATCACTCTCAGATGAAAAAGACATTCGACAGAAAAGCAGTTGCACGAGTCTTCAATGAAGGTGACTTAGTTTTCAAATGGGACGAGTTGAAGAGCAGGCCTGGCAAACATTCTAAGTTTGACGCCATGTGGGATGGCCCTTACGTTATAATAGCAAAGAAGGAACACAATGCTTTCCAACTCTCAAGGCTGGATGGTGAGGTATTGCCAATCCCTGTTAACGGGATTCATTTGAAGAAGTGTTATTAAGCTTCAGGCTTTCAGCTGTATATAGTAGAATAGATTTCACGTTTTAGTACGCTTTCAATAAGTGCCTGCTGGCACATTTCATTTCAGTTTTGTCTGGTTTTCAATAAGTGCAGTTGCTGCACCTGTTTTTCAGATTCTGTCCTAAACAGAATTTCAGTAGTTTCTTTCAGTTTTTGTTTGTGCTGAGTTACATTTTCAGAAAAATCAAGAGCAAAGAAGGACTCCATGCCCAACGAATATGCTCGGCAACTGGTCTATTGTGTTTAGCAGGCAAACACTCTGCAGAGGTCGCCAATTTGTTACCTATTTTTCAACAGGTAGAGCTGAATGAGGTTCAGCTATTATAGGTACAGGAATTTTTTTCAATTTTTGGTGATTAAGTGTTCGTTGATCATCATTGAGATCATTTTACAAATGTTTTATAAGTAAGTTGTGCAAATGTTTAAAACAAAAAATTAAGGAAAGTTGCATAATAATACTTTTATTCATTTTGTGAAAATGCTGAATCTCGCACAAGCCGCGAGAGTAACTGAGTTGTTTCTGACAATCAAGAAATGAATACTAAATCTAAACACAGACCACACTGCTGTAAATAGCATAAGCGTAAAAAAAAAAAAAGCAATTCATCATTGCCTGTAATGATGAATCACTTCGTTGATGCTTTTAGCCGTCATGCCTCCATGCAGTTGCAGCCTTGCTTCATCGCTCCACATACCTGCAAAATCATTAAGGACATGATATTAGAGTTATACTCTAAGCAATAGTGAATTACTTTCTGCCTTACGCCTATGCTACAGACAGAAATGTAATTTGCGTTAAACCGAGCATTCATCAGATGATTGCAAGAAATCAGCAGAAAAACATAATGCAATGGAAGCTTTCAGCTTCTTTTATTTTGCTAACATGTTTGTTTCAGTGTGCAGGAGCAGGTTTTTTATATTCGAATTCATTTCAGCTGATATGTGGAGTAAAACGGGCTCCCACAAGGGTTGAGCCCGGCATATCAAAAGGATACACTCTCAAGTTACATACGAGAGTTCATTAATATTGTCAAAACGGTCATCAAAAGAGTTGCTGAATTTAAGAAATAGTCAATAAGCAGCTTTATTTCAAAGACATCAAAGAAAGCAGCTTGAGCATACAATATAGCTTTGTTCTTCTTATCATAGCATCAAGAAATACAAATCTGAATTGACAACATAATGTACAGCAATCTCAAAGAAGAAAGTGACCAGATGGATGTTCATATCAGCCAAATATTGAAGCTGAATATCATCAAAGAGGAAGCAGTTCATATACAAGAAAGCTTGGATCTATGCTATTGTTATGTGTTTGGGCGGAGATATCATGGGACAGCAACAATTAAACAATCAGAGTTTCATATGGTTGATGCTACAGGAGAAATAGTATGGCAATATCTTCTTCATTATTTCTCTTACAAAAATACAATTCCAACATCAGCAATTTAATGATGTTTCTTTCATCAAGAGTATTGGTATCATGGATGATTGGACATAATGTGTTGTTAAAGAGAAATAATACTATCCTTACAACAAAAATTAACTGCTAGGAAACATCATGTACACTGCAAAAATCTGTTATCAATGATGAAAATTAGTTACAGCCAACTTTCAATATCTTGTCAAGTGACAGTACAGCCATGGTAGATGCATTATTCTGGAAGTTAGTGGAAAGATTTTTACAAGAAGATAATGCACAGCTAAAATAAAAAAAATAATTTTCAGTCACGTGTTAAGCATAGCTGAGTGTTTTCTTGCTGTATTGATCAGAATTAAACAGTGGGAGATCAGAAAAAATGCAAAGAATTTGGAGCAGCAAAAAAGATGGTTACTTCTTTTTATCATTCTAGAAGTGTTTCTTACAAATACAGTAAAAGAATTTCTGCTTCGTAGCAGTCAGAAATAAAAGATAACATACAGAAAATTCATGTTTATTGTTTCAAAACAACACAATATTATGACTGTCTCAGCTTAGAAAAAGTAGTTTTCAGCTTTCAAATGCAAGCTGGGTACAGGGTTCAAGTTCAAACCAGTGGAAATGTCAGAAGCACACAAATTTCATAATGCCCAGATGGAGGAATATTCAGCTTAGTAATAATATTTATCGGCCAAGACACAGGTCATATTTTCGTGCTAAAATCTTATAGAGAGCAAAGGGTTTGGGTTTTAGTTTTTGTTCATATTCATGAAAACCATTTAAACATAAACGAAGAAATCATTGAAGATATTGAGCACCAGGAGTTTTGGTTATAATCAGATCTAGAAGTCAAGCCCGTGGCCTAAAGGAGATCTTTCGCATATACCCAAATGAGATTTCAAATTGGGAAATGTATTTTCTTTGCTATCATAAATATTTGAAGCTTCAAATATAGAAAATACAGAAAAATCAAATATTATTTACAGTACCCAGAAGTCTTAATGTTGCTGTCTCAGAAATATGGGAAAAAATCAAAAGGAAATCTTCAAAAATCAACTTAAGAGTGAAGTTTTTTGCAGTTTCAAAAGAACAAGACACAGATTCAAATTTTTTAAAGCAAGGATTGTTCTTTATATGTCAAATACTTCCAAAGATTTTCAATGCAAATACTAAGAAGTAAAGAAAGCTTCTTTTAGAAATGCACAGGAAAAGCAAAAAATCAGATTATTATCTCAAAATACCTCCAGAAATCTCCAATATTCGAATTTGAAGAAGTCAGAAACTCAAATTTGCAGCTCAAGATCAGATGGTGACCAAAAGAGCGTGAATTTTGTGCCAAGTTCGCAGCCAAGTTTCAAAGAAATGATTAAGCATCGATTTCAACAAGAAATGGTGCCCCAAAATGCCTCTACGTTTTTTAAAAAAAAACGTCATACTGCAGATTCGCCCAAAATAAATCAGATTTGAACTTCTTCATGGCAGAAAATTCATAAAAACAGCAAGTTCGTGGCTCAGGATGATGATGGCGGCCAGAAAAAGTATAGATTCGTGCCCAGATTTGCCACAAAGTCTCAGAAAAATGAAAGAATATCACTCAGAACAAGAGATCGCGCCTGAATACTTCCACATTTTTTTTATAAAAAATGTCTCATTTTCCAGATTCACCAGAAAAATCAAGCCCAAACCCTCCATGGCAGCGCAACAGGCAAGTCTTCAGCAAAAGTCAAGAATGTGAATGATGAAATGATTAGGGTTCAATTTCTTGTGTTTGCCCTAATTCGACCAAGGATGACTTTTTATCATGTCATTTTACTATCAACGTGGTCTTGACTCTTGAAGTTAATTGACCTATAATGCATAAGGGGCCCGTGGATTTTGAAGCTGCCTTAAGGAAATATTTTGTTTTTTTTTTAGTTTATTTGTATTTGCATGGATTAATAAAACATCAAATATTTAATTAAATGTTAAAATGTAATTTTGTGATTACTTTAATATTTAGGCATATAGTGAAGAGTGATATTACCAATCGCCTAAATATTAAAATAATTACTTAATGATTATTTTCAATATTTAATTAAATAAAGACTTTTTGAGATCCATGCAGATACAAATAAAGTCAACTAGAGAACGAATTAATATCAAATTGTTAACTGGAGAGGTACCATGAGAAAGATGGGTTTTAAAATGTGCATGGGCGGATTGATACAAACGAGGTGGTTTTTACATGCTTTAAGCCACTTTTTCAGGGATTTTCAGTCTAGTTCAAGTTGCAGATCAGTTACACGCATTATGGTCGCCAGTTTGAGTTGGTGTTCACTCATTTTTGCATGAGTTTGAGCCACTTTTTCAGGGATTTTCACTTGTGCTCGGATTTCACATTGTAATTGTCATCTTTTCGCTTTTTGATGACTTTCAGTTACTATTCATGCACTTTGGAGTGCCTTTTTGTATATATTGAAAAAGTTTATCTTTTTCAAGCCAGTTCTTGTTTTCTGCCTTTGCCTTCAGCAAAGAAGATCATCTTGTAACTCAGTTTTCAGATTAATATAGCAGTGTTTTTATTACAGGTTCAAAGTGTGTTATTGCAGAGAATTCCTTCAATTTTCAGTATTTTGGAATTTGCCTTCAAGTTTCAAGCATCTTTGTCATGTGGGATTGATCGAAGTAATTATTGTGTTGCAGTTTATGAAACCTTTAAATATTTCTGTCTCCTTAGTGAATTTTGTATGCATCCAGGTTTAAATTCACTGGTTAAACATTGTGTTGATCAATAATCAAACAGTCTAGTTGTGGAAATTGTATTTCCTTCCGTGATTAGCTTTAAATAACCCTGTTTAAAAATATTGCAGTTAAACTTCCGTATCTGGTTTGTAAAATGGTCAAAAAATGAGTAACTGCTTTTGTGAGTTAAGTCCAAGTTGGATTCTTCTATGCATCACCATATATTAACATGAGTAGTTTGGGAATTCGGGACTCAGCTCCTTTCTATCTCTTTCCCAGTCAAGTCAATTAGTTTTTATCGGGGAACCAGCCCTCTCTGGAGATTGATTCTCAGTTTTAGGCAACCCACAGGCCTGAGAATCATTCCATGTTTCAACAGATTGCTGAATTTAACTATTCAAGCGTTCGGGTGCAATCTGGTTTGATAACAGTAATATCACCCCCACTCCAATGCTATAGGCCCTGCAGTACACAACCTGTCGCATGTCATGATATAATGAAGCTAGGACAACTAGCCCCCAGGCATTGATGGTCATCTCCTCCATCATCCTTGCCCAGATGATGCCCCATCCAATGTTGCAACCTCTAGCTTGTCTATCGGGAATGAGGACTCTCGAGAATAGTGCACCAACGAATAAGGTCAAATCTAGGGAAATCCCCTCATATCGAGCAAGGTTGATTTGCCCATTATCTACCTCATACTGGTCAACTCCAAATAGCTGGAATATCACATTGCCACCGACCTTGACATCATAGATTATGTGTTCGTTGTGTATGGGGATCCACAAGATCCACCATATGTCCTCCAAGGTCATTGTGGCCTCTCTAGTTGGTAGATAGAATGATGAAGTCTCGCTCCACCATCTCTCAACCAATGTTGTCATTATCACTAGGTGTGTCCTAACCTCAAGCATTTGTGCCACATGCTCAAATCCAAT